>JAVQKC010148936.1:0-13441 GCA_036025475.1 Philypnodon macrostomus | reverse complement strand
ACTTTTACTTGAGTAATAATATTTTGAAATAACTGTACTCTTACTTGAGTAAAATCTTGTAAATCTAGAAAGAGTAAGAGTACTTTTACCACCTCTGTGTGTCATGTAAGAACAGCTTTGTGTGAAAAATGTGATGATGTGAAATTCTGTTCCTTGTGCCTTCATTTTTTAAAGTATTATTTACGTTTTTAGTTTATCTTTTAATAAAATATCAAAATTGGTTTATTATCTTTTTATTTTTTTGCAGATTACCACAACATTAAACAAATAATAATGACGTTACACTCAAACAGTTACTCAGGACTTTTTCACCCAGTACTTCTACTTCTCCACTACTTTCTACTCTTACTTTTTCCAGTAATTATGTGAATGAGTACTTTTACTTGAGTAACATTTTTTTGAAGTAACAGTACTCTTACTGGGCTACCATTCTTTTTACATTTGAAATAAAAATGTCATATTCTTTACATACAAAGATTATACTGGCCTCATTTTGAATAATGAACCCATTTAGCACACTATTTTGACATTTCTACATCATATAGGTCCCCCTCAGCTTCGTTTCCTTCCTCTCCCCTTCGCCTTCTGTCTCACCCCGACAGCTGTTCTCAGTGTCATGTGTTTTGCCAACAACAGCTCGGTGAAACACTGATCACTCCATCCTCCTCTGTCCAAATATTTCAGACTGTTTCCATATCGCGGCCCGATCACTCGAAACTCCAAGGCATCTCTTATTCATGGAGCCCATAAATTATTCTCTCTTCATATGAGCTGCAGTCACGTAAGACCAGTCCTGAGACCGCTTTGCCATGGTCTGACTGAGGAGGAGACAGAAGCAGAAGGTCAATGGGGTAGAGACTAAAATTAACAGGTTTTACTTTATTATAAACTATGGACATTATTCAGTATTGTCTGTGGATATGGACAGGTGAGGTCAAAGAGCTCCTGCGTGTGCTCCAGGGACCAGAGATCCACATGACACCTAAGGGACCTGACAATTGAACCTGTCTCATGTTTTAGTCATAAAGACCCCCAAGATAAAACATTAAAATCATCACTGAGTTCTAAATAGTATTATTACTGTATTTAACAAAAAAATGAATCATTATTTTTTATAAATGGAGGGAATTAAATAGAAAAATGTTATAATGCCAATGAAGAGCATTGATTATAGTATAGTATCTATTCTCTAGTTTGAGTTGGTTTGATGGAAGTTATTCAAATTGTATATGGACCAATTTGTGTCTGAAATAAAGATTGATTGAATAAGAATCTAATCTTATTTAGATGATTTAATCTTAATCTAATCTAATCTAACAATATTAATGAATTATTTATTATTGCTTTATTCCTGCTTCATATTGGTGACATTTGGGTATTGCTAGCTCTGCTTTGAAGATATTATGCAATTCTGTCTTCAAAATATAATGTTGAGAAATTACAAAAATAATACTATCAGACCCTATGTATTATAGTTATACAAGCTATAACAAGGGGACATTTTAAATCAGTATATTCATTCACATTCATTTTCATTACACTTACAATGTGGCTCTAACTGGTCCTCTTAAATAACTGTCCAGGGCCTCAGGGCTGCAGCAGGCATGTTGGATTTACACTTTAGTCACTGATACCCCATCCCCTTCATCACGATGGCCATTCTACTGCAGTCAGGAAACGCCTTTAGATTTGATTACCACCTGTGCACTGTAAACATATTCAAGGTTATGTTTGAACAAGAAGAGTGTGCGCTGGTCATCCCCGTCATAAATCAGCTGTTGTATGTCTGCTATTGTGTTGTGTAGAGAGTTGTGTATTGCTGCTGAAGCCACTTACAGCCTGTGATCCATAGAGAAGAGCTGTTGTGTGTCAGTGTGATGGATATAGTTATTACCCTGGCCTCCGCTCACGTCTGTCTGTCCTCTACCTCCCTGCACCAATGCATTTGTCTATTGTCACTTCACACAAGCACTTAAAAATCACTTTACGGCAAGACCACATGTATGTGTCATTGGAGACGCAAGAGTGTTCGAGCAAAGAAAACATTTGTTGGGAAAATAATGGTCTTAAATGTGAAATAAGCAATTTAACTAATCATATTACAACCAAGTTTAGTTAGTTATTTTTGTTTATTAAATAGATTATTTCTTCTCGTCAACATTGTTCTGAACATAAATTATTTCAATATTACATCTCGTTATATTATTACAGAGAATTAGTGAACTTTAAACAGTAAAAAAATAAAATATAATATGAATTCATTTTCAGTCAAACTTAGAATTTATTTTCACTTCCTGCGAATACTCATATATCATTTGAATACAATTTGGCCAAATTTTGCATGGAAAGCTTACATCCTCATTATGAATGTAATAAATAATTCATTCATTCATTCACTCCACACAATTACACTCTATTTCTGAAACCATATCTGCCCTGGGGCACATTGACAGAGATGTGGCAGCCAGTCCACGCCTGGCTTTCTCTGACCACCGCCAAACACCAAAAATCATACACAGGCTAAGTGAGTGATTTCACTTGCCCAAAGACACAACGGCAGTGCATATGTTGGAACGGGATTCTAACCATCAACCTATAACATTTTAATTTAAATTGAAAATACAGCTTGCTTCCAGTCTCTCAGAACAATGAAAAAACACATGAAAACTATGATCTCACTCTTTTGGGTGATGTCATGGTCATGGAGTGTGATAGTGTATTTCTTGTCTAACACATTTTCTGACACTGTCTCTATTACTTGTACAAAGATAGTATGTCATGCATTGCGGGCCAGTATTGACCAAGAGATTCTTCACTGCTAATGATGTCCTTTGGGACCAGGATGCCACTCCAACAACTCCAACAGTGTAAAACAATTTGGGGAAGCATATGGGAGACTTAACTAGAATAGAAAGAGAAGAGGGCCAATGCCAAATGATAACAGATTGTGCCACTGTTAAAATATTCTGAATATGAATGTGCCTTTTTGAATATGTGCATTGTTTTATGAAACAGATTTATCAATTAGGTCTGTATCTAACTATGTCCAGGGTTGAACGAAATATACAAAAAATCCAGTGAGCAGCAGGTTTGTGGGCAAAAATGCCTTGTCAGAGTAATTGGCCTTCATCACAAATAATTTCTTGTTACATCAAGGTCTGCCCCTCCCGTGGACCCACCACCTGCGGGAGGTACCCTTAAAAAAAGGGCTGGTGCAATGTGGATCGGGCAGCGGTCGAAGGCCGGAGTTCCCTCCTTAGACTGCTACCTCTGCGTCCCGGTTTCGGACAAGCGGAAGAAAATGGATGGATGGATGGATGGATGGATCAAGGTCTGCAAAGTTCTATATCTCTGAACACCCAAGATGCACAGAAGGCACAAGTCTTCCTAATAAAGTGGCCAGTAAGTGTATCATAGCGTTCCTAAAAGGTAAGATGTTAAATTGCACATTGAAGAGGAGGCCATTTTGGATCATAAAAGGAACTCATGTTAATTTAGTCTCTAATGAGTAGATCTTGTACTTCCATAATATGGTGGCCTTCATTCCTATGCAAACTCAGTGGTACTATTTTAATTGAAAATGGAAATGTCTCCTTTTAAAGTCCCGATTATCATAGCAGGTGGAGCGCAATTAAAATAAATGAATGGCGTTGCGTCCGCATGGTACAAACTGCTTCGGGCACGCTTTTATAACCAGCAACATCTAAGGCTTTTTCAATTATCATTCGTCCCACATTGAAAGAAGAAAGCGGGGAAGAGGTTGGAGTTGGAGTGTGTTTGGGTGGTTTATATTTGGACCTAGAGTAAAGTTAATGTTTGAAGCGTAAGTCAAAAACGCATCGTAACTCAACAAACTGCTCATCAGCGTCATCATCTTGAACACAGCGCCAAAGAGCCCAACACAGAATGAGAGCAATGACAGACTCCCATTTTGTAGATGCTTGAAAGATGATTACAAGAACTTCTACAGCAAAAGATTGATGACGGATGGCAATGGCTTCCTGAATAAAATAAAAATAAAAAATGCTACTAAAATTGACTATCTGATCCAGTTCTATGATGTAAAGTCGTAGTAGTCTGTAGAGGCCAGGGGAGGGACTAAAGTTAAAACTCGGCCACTATTGGTCAAAGTGGTAACCCGCAAAGTCTGATGTGACGTTGCTGTAGAGACCAGGGGAGGGACTAAAGTAAAATAATAATTATGACAGATTACATTACTTTACATCATATAGAACGGGGTCAGCGAAAGCATTTGTACATTTTTATTTCAGGAAACTTAAAGACTACACCTTCGAAGAACGCATATTAATCAGTCATACTCTTGAAAATGATATATTCAACAGATAAAATATAAATCATTATATTTTCTTTTATAATATAATTCAGTTGTAATTTAGTATAGTATAAACAAGAGTAAATATAGCTGACTTCCACTTCAGCCTCTATATTTTTGACATGCATATTTTCTCCTAATTTGTGGTAAACATGATTCTGCGTAGCTTCAGCTTGTTTAGATCCTCTTACACCACTGATTGCTGAAACTAAATGTATACCTTACAAATGTAAACTGTCACATTGATGCTATAAATCATATCTTAAAGGTAGCTGTCCGGGGCACTGTGTGGTTTGCAGGAGACATATAGGTGTAAAGTATCCCTCCGCCACAAACCCCAAGTACAAGCCTGTTTGATGTATGGCTGGAGTCAGTAACATAGGCCATGCATGTCTTTTGATTGGAGCATGTCTTGTTGATATTGTTATACCCTCAAATAGAGACGCCAGCTGCTGAGGTCTGACTAAAACAAGAGACTAAAAATATACCACACTGCTTCATGTTTTTACAAGTGTCAGTTGTTATAAGCTGCTTCGGACATGGATGTTATGGTCCAAGGCTAAACTTTAGGGAGGAAATAATCATGAAATAAACAAAAGAGATGTATCTAGACCAGGGGTGGGCAAACTGCCAAGCATGTTATTGCCAGTTTATCACTCACGTTGTTATAACCTGCAGTATACAGTGAACTCCACATCGACATATTTTTTCACTGAGGTCCGATCGGAGGCTGTATGTCTCATTTGTCAAGAAATGGTTGAGTTTACAAAGAATACAATATCAGCCCCATGTGGCCTTTGAGTCAAAAAGTTTGCTCACCCCTGGACTAGACAATGGTGGTTCTCACACCACCTTAGAACATTTGGCAATCCAAATTATGGACAGAGAAATGTAATAAATCTAAACCACAAGAGTGAACGTAGAAAAATACTGAATACGGAAATAAAAACAGAAACTAAAAAAGGTCTTCCATCTTTAAACCAGGACTGAAACAGACAAAACAAAAATAGAGCTTTTCTTCAGGTCTAAACCCGGTCTGAACCAGGACTAATCCAGCTCTAAACTAGGTACCCAAATCAGGCCTATGGAGTGGTCCACAACCTCATACCAAAGCATGACCAAAACAAGGATGAAACTGGGTCTAAATTAAAAAAGGCTTGAAATGTGAAATGCAGACTGAAAACCTATATCGGAACACATAACAATACAAGAGTCTAGAGAAGGTCTTGAAGTTCAAAGATGGTGATGTGAAAGGTGTGGCTGACACAAAACACAGCCGTTGTCTTGTTCTGGTCCAGTTGGATGTCTCCCCCCCCCCTCTCGCCCTGATGGATGTGGATGATGGGACATGGGTGGGAGGCAGGACCGGGACCAAAAAGAAACGAACCCACAGTCTGAAGCACTGCCATGAATTAAAACAGGATGTTATGGGTCGGGTAACATGACTTTGGTTTTGAGTGCTTTTGACTGTGTGGGATATTTACAATGAATGAGTTTAGTTTCTTTGGTTCAGCGCTATGATGCTTAATGTTATGTTGTAATAATTATATTCCACATTATGCTTCATGAACATTTTAAAAGTTAAAAGACTTTAAGATAATAAGTAGACTATTTTAGGTTTGAGTAATTCTTTATTATTTGCAAAACAACAGCTATAATATTCAAAATGTATTAAGTCTTATTGCAGATAACAAATAGGCTATTTATTACATAGTTAATTCCATATTTATAATCAACAAGATGTTTTTCAATGGTACAAAATGTGTGGGATAAACATTTGAATTATTCAACTTAAATAAGCAGTAATAATACATATGAATAATTTAATAATAATAATTTAACACATACAGAATACAGAATTAACAATGAGGTTTATATTTTTTTGTTTGATTTATTACATACATTTACATTAATTACAATTGTTTAATATTATATTAATAGTCATTCTAATTTAACACTAAAAGTGGGTTTTATCAACTATAAATGCAATTTGACCATTGTTTCTCCAACTATAACTAACTCACTGCTAAGATTAAATCCATATTTCTGCATATCTTTATGTGTACATTGATATCAGTGCGTCTTTGCCTGACTAATGCAGTGTATGGAGGAGCATGTGTTCTAGGCTCAGATTGCCTCCAGATGTCCCGGAGAATCAATCCACGTCAAAGACAGAGCTGATGTGTTTCATAAACCGCTCAGAGCCTGGGCAGGTGCACGGCCGTCAGCAGTGCTTTACAATAGGTCTGTGGTCAGTTAGATGGTGAAAAAGTAATAACCTCAATTTGAGTTCTAATGAAAGATTTGCCTTGTAATAAATGTGGCATATCAGCTTCAATACGGTTCATCTATTTCTCTTTGAGTCACACTTAAGCTCTGCCTCTGACCGCATCATTTGGACATTGATGTTGAAAGTACAGATACTTATAATGACCACATATCTTTTCTTACCCATCATTTTTCTTAAGCAGTTATAAATGAACTAAAATGAATATGCATTTTATACTCTCACTACATGACTGAAGTGTTTGTATTGGAAATGTTACCCTGCACCTGGTCTGTGCGAGGCCAGAGAATTGGACTTCATCGATGGTCATTATTTCCCAATGACTTTGTCAAACTGACAAATGGTGCTACATTTGTAAATCCAGGGAAACCTGCAAAATGTATTATACTAAATAGAAAATAAAATAAACAATGATTTATTATTCAATTATGACTGTTTTAGCTGTCTGTTAAACAGTTCAGATTAGTCTCACTGTGGGACTGATCATATTATTCAACACACATTAAAAACCTTTTATTATTATGCAGTAAGAAAGCTGGATATATGTGTAATTAAAACTAGTTTAATTAATCAACATTTAATCAATATTTATAAATGTATGTGTTTTAATAGACTTAATAATATAATTACCTGGTTGCTATTAATTAATTTTTTCTTTAAAATAAAACAAAATATAGAGTTTTTATTGAGTCTTACCATTTTTTCCTTTATTTCACATTAAACTTCAAATTAAGCTTTTTCTAGATTTTTTTTCTAGAAATTCTTCTTGAAATATTAGCTCGGAAAAAAAATCGACTAAATGTAAAATTAATGAAGATAATTTTTATTTAATTTATGAACGTAAAATGTCCCACAAATGAATTATATTGGGGGAAAAAGAAAGTTGCCATGGACTTCAAACAGTGTTGAAATTGACTGTAACCGTTTAAATAATGACACAATTGTTTCCCTCGGTGAAGTCCATGAGAGAGTCTCATAAAGCTGTTCAGTACAATGGGAAATGTGTGATTTATCTGCTGCGTCTCACACTAGCTCTCAATCAAACGTATACGATCCGACTCTAGTTTCCAACGCAATACTTATGACCCACATTGGAAGTGTAAAGTGGACACACAGACTGTTTTTATGCTTGAAGATATTACGTGTTTATGATACATTCTTGCAGTGTAATACTTTCATCATGAGCGGCATAGTGTGTGAAATGATGCCTGCAATCATTATCTCTATTTTTTTATCAAGAAAATTTTAAATGTCACACATAGTGGTAATTATATCTATTTTAAACAGAACTTTTGCATCCAATTTTACATTGTGGACACTGCCTGTGATGGCATTAAAACTGAAACTTTCACCACAAAGTATAAATTGCTGTGAGTGGAACGATACCAGAGCCATTTCACTCTTCAATCAATGGGTAAGGCTGGTCAGGTTCATGTGCATCAACATGTATGTAACTTTATAATAGACTCAATAGCATATGAACAGTTAGTAAAGTTTTCCTTTGTGAAGTTTGGGGTCAGAAACCATTTACTTCAATGCCCTCAGATACCTTAAATGACCCACAGTTCAATACGGAGCACACAATCAAGCAGAGATTTGCTTTTTTTGAAAATTATCTGTAGAGTAATAGTTTCAGCATGTGTGCAAGAGTCTGAATCTCCAAGTCATCCATTCTCCCCATATTTTGTGATGGAAAATATTTAGCAGTAAGTGAGATCTGACTAAACTGAAATGACATCTCAGTTGGAAACAGGAAGAGTCTGTCGTGTGTCTACTTTAGAAGAAAAAAACCTGAAATGACTTACTGTGCGTCTCATTCATAATACAGGATTACAGTTCCCAATCCATACATCAGACACCGAAAGTCGTTTGCATTTGCTCAGCCATATGGTTATACACAGCAACATGGAGACACACAAACCAAGCACTGAACATGAGCCAGAAGCTATTAATCCACTGTGTGACTGGAGCAGGTCCAAACGCACCGATGTCTACGTCATTCTAGGTGGCTGATGTTCTGATATCAAGTCCCCCAGTTTACTTTTAAATGATTATGACCATATTGCTGCAAAAAGTGGAAATTAATGCAATAACAATGCAAATACATTGCTATGAATATAATGGGGCACAGAGATAAAGTAAGCCCGAAACCAGAATCTATTGGTATTTTTGTATTTGCACAACTGCTCAGCCATATGGTAATACACAACAACATGAGCCAGAACCCATTCATTCATGTGACTGGGAGCAGGTCCAATTGTGCCCCTATGTGGCTGGTGTTTTGCTATGTACTGATCAATCCACCCAGTCAGTTAATATGATTATGAATGAGCGGTGTGTAAAGACACTCGTGTGGGCCGTAACTGCCATAAAAAACTGGAAATGAACATAAACTCAACTTGCTGCGGCTCACTGAACCTGCAATGGTCTGATCAGCACAATGCAGTACAGGTGCTAAATGTGTCACATGATGCAAACTGTACAGCAGAGCGACCATTTTGTTTTACAACATCAGTTTATTTGTTCAATTAATTAAAAAAAAACTTAAATAAATTGGCCTTTTATGATTAAGTGGTTCTGTTGCCAAATGGTTCTCTACAAAATACTATTGCTTTGAGCTGACATTATCTTGAGTTAGAACATAAGAATGGAGCATGTTATAATTATTAAGATTACATATAATAGTCAAATATGAGTCAGTTGTGGGACGCACGGTAACACTTCAGAATAGCTCACTTCTATTTGGCAGTAGAAAGTATTAATTCATATGTAATTATATCGGCGGCAGACGTGTGGGGCAGACGTATGGGGCGACATACGGGGCAGATGTACGGGGCAGACGTATGGGGTCGTTTTCGCCGATATACACAGGCCTAGTTAACAATAATTTTATTAACATTGATCATTATAATTTTGCACTGATTTTCAAAAGGTTTTAACTGAAGAATTAAACATTAGTAAGCAGTGTTTATTAATGACCATTTAACTGTTACTAAAGCTTAACTAATACTTAACTAATGCTTAATTCATGCTTAATAGTGTCCCTGTGTTGGGTTCTGTCCGGGTCCTCTGGCATCCATGTATGTGTCATCAGATAGAGTGAATCTAAATTGCCTCTAGTGTGTGTGGCTTTAGGCGTCAACTAACTGGCCATTGTCCAGGATGTACCTCCATCTAAGGCCTATAGATGCTTGGATAGACTCCTGTTACCTGCATAACAATGTGATACTCAGTGTAGCAGAACAAAGATAGATTGTTCTCCTCCCTGTGAGAAATAACTGTAGTTTTTCTTTCAAGGTTAACATTTCACCTCCAAACTGCCGGGCTCACAAGTGATCGCTGCTGTGAAGTAATTCTTTGACTTACCGTGTTTACCAGTGTGAGATAGTGTGTGAGATAGTGTGTTAGGAGAGGTGCAATTCTCTTTTTCACACACCCTTCCTTTGTGTCTATTGGCAGAAGAACGTGTCAACAGTAGACGGGACTACAGCAGCGGCTCATAGATTCAATAATTACTGAAAATGATGTGGTCAGGCACCTGGAAAACCTCATTCACACTTCTCTATCTGACCACCTGCTTCCATGGTGACTGCAAGAACCCATCGAGCTAACAACATAGACAGGCGCAACAAGAGTCAAAGGATGAGAAATGTACACTCACTGACCACTATTTCTACTTTTAGTTAAGTCAATTAGCCAATCACATGGCAGCTGATCAAAGCATTTAGTCAAGCTGTTGAAGACAAACCTACTGAAGTTTAAAGCTGCCATCAGACAAGAATGTGTGACTTTGAATATGGTTGTTGATTTCAGAAACAGTTGATCTATTTGGATATGAAAAATCTACAAATATATACTGATTTCAGTGGTCAGAGAGGAATGGTGACTCCAGATTATAGAAAGGTTGTAGTAATTCAGTCGTAATGTATTATAGATTTACCAAACGATATATATAAACACATTCTCCTAATTCATGTTTTTTTTCATCAGTCTGACTCTTGTTTTTTTCCCTGAAAACCGTTTCCATGCACCTGTTCTTTTGTGTGTTGCTCGTTCATTGTCTAACTTCAATGTACAGTCTCCATAATCATCCATTAGAACACACAGTACATTGCCACTGTGTTATAGAGGCACTTTCTTGCACATGTTGTTCTGTTTATGGTATGTATTTAATGGATTGTGAATGTATCAAAACCCTTGTCAAAAACGATTGAAAATTATGCCTCAGCTTGTAAAAGAAAAAAATATAGTATTAAATGTATTGTCTATAGATGGTGCATATAGAACAGGATTTCTTAAAACTGTGTATTTTTGCCTTAAGGACAGATACAACTTAAAACAGCCCTTGATGCTTTGATTAATGATGTGTCCACTACAAAAGATATATGTTTTGCTATATAATTTAAAACAACTGAAAATACGCCTTATAGTTTCTTCAAAGTAGCCACCTTTTGCTCTGATTACTGCTTTGCACACACTCTGCATTGTCTTGATGAGCTTCAAGAGGTTGTCGCCTGAAATGGTTTAATAAGTTGGATTTCTTGCCGTTTCATAGTCATGAAAATAAAGAAAACTCATTGAATGAATGAGGTGTGTCCAAACTTTTGGTCTGTACTGTACCTACAAATAAAGAATGCCTGAAGAGCGCACCCATGTTTTTTGGTGAAAATTCATACTGTCTTCTTAGGTTTAACTGTTTTTAAGGTTCTTTTTGTGAGACAGAGAGCTTTGTTTACCTGCTTTACATGTTTCGACTACTTCCTGTCGGATAAAACTACTTAAACAGCCTACAAGACACGTCACAGTAATATCACGTGACGCTTCTGACGATGACTACAGGAAGTAGTCAAAACATGTAAAGCAGGTAAACAAAGCTCTCTGTCTCACAAAAAGAACCTTAAAAACTGCTTGTTAACAATATTAACAATTAAGGTGCCCGTTGGTGCCATAGCAGTTGTGGCAGACTTATGGGGGGGCGTTTCGCCGATATACACCTTGCCTTTAGGGACGACAGTTTATTTTTATTTTATTTATGGTTTATTCATATTATTTTTGGTTGTGTGGATTATTGTGTGTTGTGCTATTATCTTGATCAAACAAGTTGGTTTTAAGGAAAGAAAAGCTACATTTATTGGGTTTTGTTTGCCTAATTTGTGTTTGTCTCAAAAGTTAAAAGCACAATAAAAACTTTAATTGTAGAAATATAAAGCTTACTAAAACTAGGCATTTGATTTAGCTAAAAGTGTACAGATTGAAAATCTATTAACTTAGCTAAATATATTAAGTATACAACTATGTTAGATCTATGAATTTAGTGGAATAACAGACTGTTTAAATAAATATATACATTCCTTAGAAATCTATGTTAGGGCTTGTTTGGACCACAGAGCTGATTCAGAAGGTTACAGGTTAGAAAAGCTTTATTACAGATGTCTTTTGTACATGAATGGACTTGGCTTGGAAGCGGCTTAGTTTGAGATGATGATGCAGGTGTGGCATACTCACTATATACTCACTTCATACTCACTACATACTCACTGTGTACGAAATGTGAAATAGTCCATGTGAGTTGAATGCACATCATTTAGTTGGACTGAGACAATTAAACATTTTTTGTGTGAATTATGTTACCCTTTGAGCAACGTTTTACTTTTTGAAGCACCAAAATATATATACTGTAGTAAAACAGTGTGTATATTTTGTTAACAGTTATGAGTTCTTTAAACATCAAGTAAAGAAAAAATACTGACTAACTAGAAATGTGGTTTATAAAATTTAATTTAAAAATAATCAACAGATGGCATTTGAATATTAAAAATATGTAAATAATCCAATAATATATAACAGAAGGAATTATTCATTGACTGAATGACCCAACAGTTAAAACAGTGGAAATTGTTTAGAAAGTTGACATGCATTTAGACGGTAATCTAAAGAAGATTTACATTTGTCAAATTAAGAGCTGAGTAGACTAAGGGACTAAACCTGTGTGTTTTGTAACGTCCAATGTCTTACCTCAGCCAGACTTAGCTGAGATGAAAGACACAACTTTCCTTCATGGCAGATTAGAGACAAAAGTCACAGCTTTACATTGTGTGACTATAAGTCTATAACCAAAAATGTGTTGTTGTTTGACAAAGGCAGTTCTTCACAGCGACTTTAAAAGGAAGAAAGACTTACGCATCTGGTCCAAACTTGCGATATATCATAGACAGCAGTTTAGTCCAAAACACATCTTTTGATGGGCGCGTGCTTAAAAATAGAGAAGACTCTTTATTTCTTTGTTCAAAACCTCTTTCTCCAAACTCCATGAGGTCTGTCTCCCATCTCTCTGGACAACATGCTGGAACTCACTGGGCAAATTCCATAGGCATTGTCAGGAGATAAGTGTTGAGCGGGGGAAAAGTGAGCATGCATAATTTTACAGGATGAAACCAAATTTATGATCCAAAATCCTTCAACTTTCTTGGTGGCATAGTGTTACCTGAATACACATAGGTAAACACATTTCAAACTCAAAACTGTACACACAAACATATTATATACACATGTCATAGACAGTTCTTTTGTTGAAAACATCAAACAGGCACTGCCAAGTCTGTGAGAACAGAGTCACTGAACCAGAGTAAAACAAGGGGCATGTGGCCCCAGGCTTATAGGGTCCTAAAACTAACCCGAGGTGCAGGGTCCAACACACTGACAATTTGTTAACCCTTTGGGCGCCACATTTTTCAGCCGTTTCAAAAATCCAAATGACACTTTTTGTATATTTTTTTAGTGTGGTATATCTTATTACATGGGACAGGACATAGACCGGTGCC
>JAVQKC010148908.1:0-21806 GCA_036025475.1 Philypnodon macrostomus | reverse complement strand
TTAATTGCTCGTTAATGATATTAAAACCCTTAGAAATCACACAATGTCTGATTAAGGTGCCTGTTGGTGACAGTTGTAGCAGACGTATGGGGCAGACGTATGGGGCAGACGTATGGGGCAGACGAATGAGGCCATTTTGCTGATATACACCTTGCTGTTGGGGACGACCGCACAGGCCTAGTTATTAAAATAAAATAATTTGGTCACTACAATAAGATGCCTCTATTGTAATTGAATTCATGGCTGCCAGAGAAAGTACTTCTTACAAAGACACACCACAAAATAAATAAAAACATGTAAAGGCAAGCAGATATGGTCAGTGTTTCTGTTTGAAATATTAGTATTTTGAGGTGGCAAATTTAACCGTTGGTGGAAAAATGAATGGGAGAAGAATTCTGCAGTTTTATAATAACTGATTAGAAAACAAATCTAGAGTCCGATCAATGGCGTCTTAAGCAGGTCATCAATACTCTTTAGAAATTCCAACCGCGCTTTTATGATATAATTAAATCTTCAATTGGATAATGGCGGCAAATTACAATGTTTTGTTTCGTAGTCCTCTCCATTTTGTCGTAATTCACTTCCACACTCGTATCAAGTGTCAGAAACGGAGCGAGTGGAAAAGCTCTGCTCTTTGTCTCATTCAATAGCTGAACATTAAGTGAGCGCCAGTAATTAATTTCCAACAGAAGGGAGGCACTCATAGACTTAAATGCTAAATGAGGAAAAATTATATGGCGAATAATGCTCAGTTTATGAACGGCAAGATGGCCCAGTCTAATAAGATGCATGTTTCTGGAAGAAGGCAGAGTCAGTCAAGATGAAAACATACCATACATATCTCCAATCAAATCATTTACGGTTAATTAATCCCTCATATTTTATGGTGTTGTGTTTTGATATCAATGTGGGGTGATTTGAATATGCAGTATGTGGTGATGGATGCAGGAAATTGTCATTAAATGTGATGAGAATTTACTGGAAGTGAAATATTCGGTCACACTTTATTTTACATAGCCCATAACTACATTGTATTGAGCTCATTAAGTACAGTCTATTACATTGTACAAACTGTAATAACGTAAACTACATTGCAAATACAGAATGGTTTTGGTTAGGGTCAGGTACAATGTAGTTACAGTTTGTTACACAGTGTATTACATTGTACTTAATGAGGTAGATACAATGTAGTTAAGGGCTATGTATAATGAAGTAATGAAATATTTTTAATTGAGCCAAAACATAATTGAAAGTTAACTAGACGTCTTTGATCCACATTAATCCCACTAAAACTCACACAAATAAACAGATTAATGTCATCCATCTGTACAGGCCGATACCGATGTTGGGCCGATATATCTGTGCCCTATTAAAAATACATTTCTCAGATGAATGAACAACCAAACTCAATACACAATGGCACTGTCCAGGGTGTACTCTGCCTAAGGCCCATAGTTACTGGAATAGGGAAGAAGCAGTTCAGTAAATTAAAGAATATCACTTTTGGCACAAATGAAAGTGTTGAATATAATAACCAAAAATTGTAACCTTCAGTGATTAAAAAAATCAAAAGTCAAATTTGAAATGCTTCATGTACAAGTCAAGTGAATTTCTGTATTGAAGGCAAAGCTGAGATAAAGTTATGAACAAAGAAACTAACACAACTTTTCCTTGACTTTGAATCTCACATATCTCCACATCTTATCGTCTGTCGGACGCTTAAAGTTCAGCCCGGCGGATTTGAATCAACAGACAAACTTGAAGGGCCAAAGAGGATTAGTCGATTGTTGCCCCTCGCCACACTCCGGCGGAATACAAGAAGCCGAGTCCTCGAGGCTAGACCTCCCTACTGCAACAACATGCACCTCATACCAAATGAAGCCCCCTCCAAAGGCCACTTACATAACTCTTCAGTGAACGACCTTTGAGTTTCGCTCCAGTCGTTGAGCTGGCCACACAGTGAACAGAGCAGGGGAAGATTTATAACCCCGTCGAACGCATTGAGTTGTTAAGGGGTTTTGAAGAAATATTTTGAATTGTAAAATTGTAAAACTATAAAAGCCAAGGGTAAGTTACAGAAGCAACTCAGAAATATTATCGAGTGGAGGAGCTTGGACAGCAGTGGGTTGTGACCACTTGCAAGTCCTTCCACTGCCCAAAGACATGCATGTATCACAAGAAATGATGAGTTTCTCAAATGTGAAGGAATGGTTGTCTGTCTGTCTCTGTGTTAGCCCTGTGACTGGCATAGACTTCAGGCACACATTAAACCTAACGGGAATAAGTGGAATAAAGGAAATTTAACATCTTAATATATTGGGCATTTAGTGTTTCACAAATAAAGAATTCCTGCAATTTTATGAGGTCTAATATGGTTCTTTTACCCAGGTTGTTTATACAATACCATATTATACATATTCCACACTAGCAAATGGAAAACAAAGAACCCAGGACAGTGTGATATAGTGAATATTTAAGACGTATATAAATCCAGTGGAAAATAAAACTCACATTATAGGCATCGTTTTCAGGGCACTTTCTCGGATTACCTTCCATACAGACCCTTTCAAAGATTGTCAACAGAAAGTTCTAAATTCCAGAATGGAGGCAACTGGAGGCAAGACCATAATACATTTTCAATGGAGAAATTAGCATCAGCCACAAATATTGCAAATTAAGATGATTTTGACAAATGACAACCACTAATGTCAGAGCCTGGTTAGGAAACATTAGTGAATGTACCTCACATTGTATGTTTATTTAATGTACACATTAGTAACAGTTAGCAATTTGACTGGAGGCAAAATTCTTGATTTTTAGGTTTTACTGGACAAGTCCTTGCGGGAATGTTGATGACCACAATAATTTGTTCATTGTATGCTCAGAATTATTATTATTATTATCTCTCACCACAAATCCTACATTTTTGTAAAGTTAACTCACTTCTGCTCCAGTCGCATTCATTACGGAATTTTTAACAATCCATATGACAAGCCTTTTAAAGGGTCTATTAGGCCGTGCACAGGGCCATAATCCATTCATTATACATATATGTAGTAAGTTAGCATAACTGTCAGAGTCGCTGGTGAAAATGACACAAACGTACACATTGGTGGGTGTCGTAATGTTTCTCATGAAGTCTGCTAGTGTCCATGGGAGTGTGTGTGTGTGTTGGTGACAGCCTCCCTGCCTAACAAGCTCCTGGTGAAAGAGCAGTGGTGGCACAAGGCCTCCCCAGTGCACCACCATTATCCCGCCCCCGGCGAGGCGTGAGGGGGAGATCATCATTTTCACATAACAAACCGTAGATTATTATTTTGCAGACAGTTTCCTCAAGTGGAAAATTAGCTTCCACCAACCCGCTCCCAGTCTTTCCGCCCCCATTCACCGGGCGACAGTTTACCGTGCACAGAAAGAAGAAGTGTGTAAATGAAACTAATCGCGGGAAAATGTGATTCCTACCCTCTGTGGGCAACCAGGGAATGCACACTGTTAAATAAAAAAATGATAATAATAATCCAGGTAACCAAAAAATAAAGTAAAATCATCTATGAGTATACAAAAAATGAACACACACAAATGAACTACAAGAATGTTTTATTTTGAAAGTCTTTGTCTATAACTAAAGGTGTCACAAACTGCCCCCAGTGAATAAATGTGAAAGTGAACAGTGGTTGTGTGTCTCTTTGTGTCAGCCCTGCGACTAACTAGCCCTTTTCCAGGGTGTACCTCAACTGATGCCTGTAGGTCACAAATCAGTTAAACAATGACTTATTTAGAGTAACTTTGGAATCCGTATATTGGGCATCAGTATCTTGGATTTTTTTTGTTCGTAAATGTCAATTTTATAGTGTACTATACCTGTGCGCCAGAGAGTTGGTGGGGAAAATTGATTTTTGTGGTCCAATTTATCAGTATTTCTGTCCATTTTCCTTTTGATGCACAAATGATTGCATTCATTACATGAATATCCGTGTGTGTTTTGTTGTGCTGGGGTTCAGCAGCTGCTCTTGCATACCATTATTTGTACAATCTGCTGTTGTACACAAACTGTGAGTCTTCCGAGTATACGGCTGCATGCATTACAATGTAAATACAGCAATAGTGATGGCTCAGCGCCCGGACTTTTAGCACATTTGCTGTCAAAACATACCATGCGTTTCATTCACCGAATATGCTAAGTTCTTGTTGTTTGGCGAAGTGATAATATACCACGGGCTCTCTTTGAGATGACTGGTGGGGATGAGTGATCGATTTATTGGCGCTGACGTTCCTTAGTCAAATCATTGCTTTTACCAAATGATGGATGGGGTGGGGCATATGTCAAAGGTGCATGGGCCGTAAGCAGGAAACATGACAGCTCAGGTCGATCTCTGATACCCCAAAGTCAAAAGACTGCTTAATAATGTATAAACCAGGTACACATCTCTTTAGCCAAATGTTAGAGTATTATTGTCCATCCCGTGAAAGTTAGCCCACTGGCCATTCCCTTGTAAGGCCTGAGGCTAACTTATCACATGACCACAGTATATCATCATTTATCGGCATGTCAGAAAAATTTCTACAATTCCTTCCACACAACTGATTTTATGGCATTGGGCAAGAATCTATTAATATTCATGTAGGTGTGGTATTTCTACCTTGAGCATGCTGTCAGTGACACGCTTGGTCAGACCTTATGTTGATCTTTTGTTGCTTTATGAATTTTCCATTTGCAAAGAGCATCAACTTGATACAAACTAAGAACATGGTCAGGGACATTGACAATAAATGAAATATTAAACAAATTGAGTGAAAATCTTAAGAGACCTCCACCAAGGCAAAAATACTTGAATTTGCTAACCGACAAAACTCCTACACATATTCTGAAAAATGCATTTTAACCAATGATGATGAATTTTTTTTGTAGTTAGACGTATGTACATGTAAACAATGACCCAGTATTTTAGAAATCTGATCTGGACATCAATAAATAAGACACAGGGCTTTACTTAATATCCCCGTTGGCCAGGACAATTTATCTCATATGATTTTCTCTTTATTGCTTACAATCAGAATATGATTCCTTGACCTCCAGATAATGCATAGATGTGTTTCATCCTTTGTGTACTCCACCACAAATTCAATTGTACATGGTGATTGCTTTCATTGATTCTTACATCCCCCATGTCCCTCCAGCCTAACATACTAGGGCATATCACCTGATTCCCCTTCACACACCTCAGCGCTCTCTAATAATGTCACCCTTTACCCACAATCCATTGAGGCCTCCTGGGATTAGGCTAATTTAAGGCCCGGTTGCAGCAGTGGGGCTAACATATCATTAAACAGTAAATCTCCGGACAAGTCACATACTAATTAATTGAATCATTGTCGAATAAGGCTAGCGCTGGAGGGTAGAGATGGGGAGGCAAATATAGGCTGAAAGTACACTGTAAAATCGAAGCTTAAAGACTAGAATCTATCAGGAATGATGAAGGGGGTTGATGTTTGATTTCACAGCTTATTCACGGCTATTTTTATTGAACTTCAGACCTCTCCTAGTTTTTGCCCACACAAAATCAGGTAAGATAATGGCTCACGTTTCCATATATCTTTCCCCAACTGGTCACTTTTTTTTGTTTTACAGTGAATAGAAAACGATGTAGTAATCACACAAATACACTGTAGATGGAGGTGATAGAGGGGCTAGTTAGTGGAGCATCACATGGGGATCGTGGCTTTAGGCATCAGATTTTTAGTGCATGTAATTATATAGGGCCGGGAGAGATCTTGGCAGTATATTTTCCATTAAATATATTTCTGATACATCCGAAGAGAGATACGGGGGAGGTGCTAACATAAAGGCTAATGCCACTGCTAGCGTATAGATGGAATAGGAATCAAAGACCAGCATCATGGGAGCGCCGGGGTGCATAAGTCTGAGTGTAATCATGATAGACAGAGGCTAGCAGCAGGAAGCGTCATAGCAAGGGTTTTTGTTATTTTATTTTTTTACATCAGTGCAAGGTGCATTGGGGGTCAGCAGGCAATGGGATGCGGAGGGTGAGGATGGGTGGTTTGATAAATGATTGGTTTGTCTTGGTAAGATTATTTCATTCTTCTTGCAAATTGGATAGCATGTACATATTAGGATGGATGTTCCCCGGGCTTCAAGCATAACAATGATCCCCGATGATATATGTTTGGAAGGTGGCTTGGGGTAGAATGGGAGGCAGAATAGAAAATAAGGCCACGCTTATGGTAATGGTCCGGTTGGTCAGGACTGTTTGGTTTAGGGTAGACTTTGAATTCTAACTGATTTGGTCAGAAAACACTGGCAATTTTCTATTTCAATTCTCTGTAATCTAATCAACAAGGAACCTGGCTGGTTTTTATTTTTGTCCAATTGAGGAAAATAACAGTAAAATGTAGCTTAACACAGTGTGACTGTGTGAAATTGTATTGGACTCATCTGTAAAGTGTTTTGGCTGTCTTTAAAAAAAAAATTTAGAAATACAATCCATTCACTGTATCATCGTTGTCCTCTATTCTGCTCAAACAAAAAGCTATGTGGTTACCAAAGTATCTCATATGTGCATTTATAATAATAATAATAATAATAATAATAATAATAATAAAAATAATAATAATAATTATTATTATTATACTAATAATAATGCATTCGTTTTATACAGCGCTTTTCTCAAGACTCAAAGACACTTTACATCACATTATTCATTCACTCCACACTCACACCCGGTGGTGGTAAGCTACTTGTGTAGCCACAGCTGCCTTGGGGCACACTAACCGAGGGGGTGGCTGCCAGTCTGCGCCTACAGCCCCTCCAACCACCACCACATTCATTCATTCATTGGCAATGTGGGTTAAGTGTCTTGCCCAGGGACACAACGACAGCGTGTGCTTGGACGGGGACTCGAACCACCGACCCTCTGGTTGAAGGGCGAGCACCTACCTGCTGCCCAAAGCTGAATATACTGGATCAACCTGTACCATACCTCTCCAATAGAAACATGCTTTAAGGGTGTGGATATGTTTCTGCTATACAAGGGGAGAGGAAAAAATAGAACGTATACACCACTACATTGCAAGACATATGTAAAAATGCACTGTTCTGATAAGACGGCCCAATGCATACGCCACACCAGCGCAATGGTCTTGATATCGCCTGCAGATTGATATTCCCTTCATGTGCTAGAACAGAAAAAGGGAGCTTCAATCGTGTTTTTAACCATACTCCCCGGCTCTCCGTCACTGTGTCGATGATAGATGGAAATCTCAGACTGCTGTAAATTGAACATTGCGTCCAACAGAACCATTCATAACACTGTCCTCTCCATCTGCGCTGCTATCATGGACATCACACAACATGGTCCCCAGCCCGACAGCCCAAGCTTTTAATGGAATAGGTTGAAATGCTCCGGTGTTGAAAATCGGGCAGAGGAAAGGGGCTAAAGCGGTGCATTGGTGCTGACTGAAATGAAGTTTGAATGAAGAGTCAGCTTCAATAAAGTACCCAAACCAGCACATTTCAGACTGTGGAGCAGATGGCCAGATAAACAGGGGTTGCCTCCGTAGCAGCGAAATAACAAAAACGATTTCTGATTAATGATGGCGTTGTCTATAAAGTGCATTGCTGACATTTGTGGCTGCTTTAACCCTGGTTTAGACCTAGATTCACACCTAGTTAATACCTGGTTTAGTGCTGGTTCAAAAAATGCGATCCTGGTTTAAAATCTAATTTATTGTTTAACTTCTATCCGGAGAGTGCATCTTTGTATGCAAACCAAAATGCAAATTATTCTTCATATCAGATCCCGGGTTTAAAATGAAGGCTTTGAATGAGAAATCATGCTATGGTAAGTTAGAGGCAACATAAAATCCAGCTATGTTTTGCAGTCTGGTTTCATAGCAACAGCTCATACGAAGGCCTTGATCTGGAGAGCAGAGAAATTAATAACATTAACGTCTGAGATTTGCAATGCTATATAATGTATTGCTGGATTTATTTGCCACTTCAAATGTATGATTTTGGAGTAATTGTTTTGTATGAATGGTATCTGTGTTATTGATATCTCTGCTACATGTCATGCTTTTCCTGAAGAAGATACCCCAATTCTCTATGAACCAAAATGAGTTGAACCTAACTCCTGTGGTTTTGGTTATCACCCACCTATAGAGTCAGGTACACACACACAAAAAACTTTGAGGAAATCTCTGTCAGTCCTGTGTCCCATTTATGCACAGGTTGCAAAGTTGACCTGGGGCATAGGGAAAAAAAGACATTTCATTTCAGTGACTACCACATTATAAAAAAATAAAATAAAATAGCAGATTCAATCTTGAAAAAGATTGAAGAAGAATCTTGCCAGGACCTCCAGGAAGTGTAATGGTCATAAAAAAGAGGTGCTCTTCGGAGTAGGGACAATGAATTGACAAAAATGCAAAAACCCAAGGCACTCTCTGATTGTGTTAAAATGCCTTTATTGTTTGAGCAAGTCTTAATGGACCTCAGCCATCCGGCCTTCATCAGGGGGACACAAAAAACAGCAGATCCAGTCTTATTGCAAAGCCACTTTAAATGACTCACATTATTATTAGTAATTATGTTATGTCTTTACACTTGCCTTATCCATCCATATCTTCTTGTTTTCAATCTAGATTCCCTCTCTTCTTTATCTTTCTATGGCCGATGTCTACAGTTCAAAGCGTGCGCTGCTCTCGGCCGGGGATTTAATCTGCCACGCGTGCTACAAAGGCGACCTTGAGGGGTATGGGGTTTGATTGAGGTGTTCAAAACCCGGACTGAAAAAGAGGATTGATAGAATCAAGCGAGCCAGATTACTTCACATTCTGTACCACACTCACCACTCTGACCTGGGGATAGTGTTGCAAATGAAGCACTGGTGTAACTTTCCGGTGACAGGAGATAGATGAGAATAGAAGGAGGTGCATATGGGACTATTCTGGAAACCTTGGTGTCTCTAACTTTGACAACTACATTGACTGGTCTGGACTTGGTTTGGACCCATTCTTCAGAGGTGAAAGTTCTTGCAGACAATGATTTGGGGCAATTTGGCTGTGCAACGGAGGCGTGGAGATGGTGTGCCATGAGGTGGGCTAAAAGTGGGTTTGGGAAAGTTCGGACCTGTTCAACCAAATCCAGGAAGAGACAGACGTCTACAGACATAAAGATCAATCGATCAATCAAAACTGATTTTTTATGAAACACTTTTCAGACATTTCAAATTTTATTTCAAACCACACACACGCACACACACACACACACACAATCACGTACACAGATATATTGATGATGTATGCCTGTGCAACTGGCCATGTTGATATAGATTTTGTTGATATATAATTTACAATATGAAAGATCTTGACTGTAAAACATGTTGCTAAGGCGACTTCAGTATTTATTTATTAAGTTTATGAGACACACCTGAATTCAATAATTGGCAATTGGGCACACATACTTTGTAGCCCTTTTCATTCCCTGTTTAGACATTATATTATACAGTTAACCAGCTTAATTGTTGTTCTGATTTCCTTATATGAAGGACAGTATGCAAGAATTCAGCGTATAACTGTGTATGACAATAACATTCTTTGTCAATTTGTAAGTTCTATCTGCAGATCTTGGTGCTGACTTTCTGAAGTGTGAAAATGATCAAACAAATACAACAGAACAGTGCTGCAAGTGGATATTGATGCCCGGGTTTGGCACATTGAGTTTGTGTGTTTCTCCGAGCAGACACACAAATGTAATAATTCCAGCAAAATATAGCAAAAATGCATGAAAAAAAATACGTTGCTTGGGTATTTATTTTCTTGTTGCTCCTCAAGGGGTCAAACTCACTGGTGCATATCAATTGTTCTTGCTTGTCTTTGGAGCTATGCTAAATGGAACACAGTCTTGTTTGATCCATGGCTCTTGCGTTGTTATATAAACACCCCATTGTGTGTCTTTCCTCTTTTTTTTTTTTTTCATTTTTTCCCCTCCTTCACACTTAAAAAAAAAAAAAACTCAGGAAGCTCTCGGCACTCCAAGTCTCAGCTGGATTCATCTGTGTATGAGAGCTTCGCAATTATTTCTACAGTCAAGAAAAGTCAAACCTGCCAATATACCAGCAGGTAGATGAATGAATGCTGTCTCAAGAAATGTGTTGTGTATGCCGATGTGTTGTATATGCCGATGTGTTGTGTATGCCGATGTGTTGTGTATGCCGATGTGTCTGACGCCTCGCTATCCCTATGGTCTTCTTTGTGTTTCTCATCAGGAAACCCAAATGCAGTCGGGAGGCAAAAAGAAAGAAAGAAAAAAATACAAAAGTCAAGCACCAATATAGCACCAATCTTGATGAGAAGACTTGAAGAGGAACAGGATCTGATATACATGCCCTCTAGAAATCTTTATGGCTGACTGTTGTTAAATAAAGTGTACTCCACCCCAGGGTTACCCATCAAGACTAGAAAGAGAAGCCAACTTGTAACGATCTGGCAAAATCAGGAGTTTGACTGAAGAAGCTCAAGCAATACACTCAAATGTATGACCGTGAAGCGTAGAGACTTGCCACTTTATTAGGTAGACCTGTTTACCTGCTAATCTGCCTATCACATATTAATCCAAACGAAAAATCCCAATATATAGGTTCATTTATCTTCTTCTTTAGACCCCTCAGCAGCTGTTGACAATCATCTGTTAGTCCCAGACCTGACACAGAGTGGTCCGAGGATCAAACCCACAACCTCCTTGCTGGGAGACACGAGCATTAACTGTTCTGCCACCGTGCACATCCAGCTGTAACTAGAAAATTATGGAAGCATTTGAGCTGACAAAATGCATTCTCCACAACCAATTCACCCCACAATCCATCACCACACAGCATTTATAGGGAAATATCTTCTTGTTATCCATCTACAGTGATCTGTCAATACCGGCCTACTGTCTATAATTGGATGGTTAGCTGTGTGCTTTACCTCATCCAGTCCCCATTAGCAGGCTTTCCCTGCCTGTCTGTGTTTCCTGGACCATTACATGCTCAGCTATAGGATAAAGTCCAGCCAAGGGTCCCATCAATTTGGGTTACCGTCTTGTCTTATAGCCGCACTATGTCCGTGACTGGCAATAAAAGGGGCCGCAGAACTATTATTTAAGAAGAGGTTTGGAAAGGTGAAGCAGAGCTAATGGGACAGGGCCTAGCTCAAGGATATGGACGTAGTCTCACATGGAAGAGCTGCTGTCATCAAGAAAAAGATATGTTTGTGAGGATGTCTTAAAGGGGAATTATACAATGAAAAATCGGATTTGGTAGAGGTGTGGGATATGGGAAAATTCATAACTATATATCTTTTTTATGGCATTATGATCTCCAGCTACTATTATTTCATGAAGATTACAACTATTCCATGCTACTAATATATATAAAATAGATAGTGCGAAGCGGCTGAGATGAGAATCATCACCTCCAAGTCTGAGGCCATGGTGCTCGACCGGAAAAGGGTGGCTTGCCCTCTCCGGGTTGGTGGAGAAGTCTTGCCTCAAGTGGAGGAGTTCAAGTATCTCGGGGTCTCTTGTTCACGAGTGAGGGGATGATGGAGCGTGAGATTGACAGGCGGATCGGTGCAGCCAGTGATGTGGTCGGTGTACCGGACCGTTGTGGTGATGAAGTCGGTGTACTATACCATTGTGGTGATGAAGTGGGTGTACCGGACCATTGTGGTGATGCGGTCGGTGTACCGGACCGTTGTGGTGAGGATCGATTTACCAGTCGATCTATGTTCCTACCCTCACCTATGGTCATGAGCTTAGGGTAATGACCGAAAGGACAAGATTGCGAGTACAATTGGCTGAAATGAGTTTCCCCCGCAGGGTGGCTGGGCGGTCCCTTAGAGACAGGGTGAGAAGCTCGGTCACATGGGCGGAGCTCAGAGTAGAGCCGATGCTCCTTCACATTGAGAGGAACCAGTTGAGGTGGCTCAAACATCTGTTTCAGATGCCCCCTGGACGCCTCCCTGGGGAGGTGTTTCAGGCATGTCCCACCAGACCCATCCTCCTGAAGAGCTGGCAGAAGTGTCTGGGGAGAGGAAAATCTGGGCATCTCTGCTTAGACTGTTGCCTTGCATCCCGGTGGATGAGATCTATAGAGACTGAAGGGAGGACAATTTTTGGACCTTGTTTTTTGCTGGAGTGAATGTTTTGGCATATTGTGGGTGTGGGCAGAAACCCAATACAAGCTGTGGCAAGAAAAACACAAAATGAAAGATTTAGGGTAAACTACCTCTTGTTTGGATAGACTTGCAACCAAATGCTTCGGGGCTGAGGCAATTTTGTAAAAATACTGCCAATCAAGAAAACAACCCATCCTAATAGATGTTCTGATCAATTATGACTAATTGCATTGTTTTTTGCTGGTCAAGAAAAATGTGGAAAGAAAAGCAATACAATAATTATTTCTTCGGAGGGCCCCCAAATCTATCAATTGTTTACTTATTTGACTGATTTGGCAATTCTTTTTACTTGTCTCTGGAAATCTTATGCTAACAAATAGGCCACACTGGAGGATCTCCACAGCGGTCGAATCAATAGGAACCCGCAGTGCAAAAGACATGACTCATCTGACGGCCAGGCGAAGAAACATCTCACTTTATAATCCAGAGATCATATTTGATTGCATCTCCAGTGTCTCTGGGGACTTTAAAGAGACACATAGCACACTGGGTCAGAGATGTAAGAGCTGAGGCGGCTATGTGATCCGGGAGCTTGTCAAAGAGACGGTCAGGTCAGGCTTCACACTTGTATCTTTTCCCTGTCAAACATTTCAAATGAAGTGGAATGATGCAACACTTAAGACCGCGGCTATATAGATGGATTTGACATGTCTCAGGGTTCTGGACATGTGTATAGTGTTTCATTACATTGATTTGGTTCAATGTCACAGAGCTGCCTAGTTGTATCACATTGATTACTATAGTGTCCTTTTGTGTGTGTGGTAGTTTTGGCTAATGCACATGAAACATCAATTGTCTTGTGGGAAAGGTACAAATTGATACTTTAGTACTGTGAGTTCTTGCACTAATGAATGATGGTAGACTGTTTAAATTGTTCCAGGGAGCACCCCATCTCAGGCCCAAAGTAGCTAGGATCTACAGTATGTGGTGGAAGTACAAACACTACATTCTCCCAGCCTCGTTCTTTTAACAGCAATTTAGATTTTCCAGGTCATCTGTACTGTATGTCTGGATGTTGTGAGAACCGAGAAAGGATTAGCTACCTGGAGAGGACAAGCAGACTCCATGCAGAAAGATGTGAACTGCTTTTTACAATACTGTTTCTGTTATTGAGCACATCAATCTAAGTGTAGGCGTTGCTTAAGGTAATGGAAGACAGAATTCACTGCATCATGTCTCCTGCTTTTACTTTTCATCATCAAAATTTCACAATATCTTGTGCTGATGGAAACACAGTGCTAATACAGGTTGCAAACATGATTCGGACTGGAGTATTTTTGTGTTTTGTGCTTTAAGTGTGTGAGAGAGAGCACTCTACACTTGCTCCGTGGGTGAATGGCCTCTCGTTAGTGATTGAAATGGAGGCGCTGCTGTGGGAGTGGGCGTCCACCAGACATATTCCAGCCAAAGGATATGCAGCACTGTGTACCACATCTAAGACTCAACTCAATAAGCCTCAAGACAGACAAAAAACAATGTGTTAAGCTTTTTACATAAGCCTGTGCCTTGTTTAGCTGATCTTAAAAGGGCATTTTACCCCCATTTTCAAGTCATTTGGCTGACCCCTAGATTAAGTTCCTGCAAAGGTCAGAGCCTCAGCATCCAACATTACTCAGACATTGGCGAATTAAACAAACTACAAATAGTTTTTTCTGATGAGGAAACTGCTATATAAAGTGTAATAAGGTTCCCCTTTAAAACCCAGAGCTGTTTTAACATGATTTATTGTACTTCCATGCATTGCTAAAACGTATGTAAAGCCAACGTGTGAAGTGTCAAATTACAGCATGCAGGTCTCAGCGATGTCACAGCCCAGTATTCACCTACCTCCTAATGAGCACTTGTAGACATTTTTGCTGTCATTTCCCCAATGCAAATTACCAGCTTTCAGGTGTGCAATTCAGCTCCAACTGTCATCTTGAAAGGCAGGACAGAATCTACGTACCTCAAGAAAAGCTTTAGTCTTTTGACTTTTTTGCAATTTATTTGGGTTTGACAGCGAGACTTTTTCAGCGTACCAAATAAGTTTGCAACCTTTGACATTTGAGTACCACAAAAGTTTAGGGTTCTGGGTATCTAGTTAGTTACATTCAGTAAATCTCAAACATACAAACGTTGGCCCAGGAAAAGTAATATATATAATGTTTTATTATGATAGTCATTGCAAGATAGGGCTAACCATCTGGAAGATCCTTATTGAGACCTGATCTAAGTGCTAAATCTTTAACGTTATAGTATATTGCAGGGTTTCAGGTTCTAGAGTGTGATGACCCTCAGATTGGGGGCAGGGGCTGAATTCCGTATTATATGTGGGATATCTAGAAGAACTATACATTAGCAAAAAGCAAAAAACTTTGAATCTGATCATTTTTATTAGTAACCAGGTCCATTACCCCCCATATCTTTTCAACCACACACAAAATCTGCAGATTATCAACAGTCATTTTCCTACACCCCATTCAAATATTTAGTGCTATAGAATGTTATGATGTCACCTGCATCCCAGCAATAGGTCTGTACACAGAATTGAAGGAATAATACAATGATACAATATAGCATTAGGTGTAAAAAAAAAATAAAAAATAAAAATCAATCATCATCAAAAACATTTTTCATATTGCAGTTATGCTTTACACCAGTCTGAAAAGGGCTAAATGGGAATAAATAATAGTTTTGTACAGTTTGAGCTAAAATTGACATAAACAAAAGGCAAAGGGCAGCTGATACAGAAAAGATGAATTCGGGGCCTCTGTAGAAAGCCTGCTTCTTATATGTCAACATTTGGTGTATTGTGACTGTGGCACTATGCACGGCTACCTAAGTGAATGAACATCATCTGTCACCACTACCTGGGCTCCCATCAGTCCCACCCACCAGAGGAAGTGCAGCATATCCCCAAGGCAAACACCATTCTACCATATTGTATAAGTCCCACAACGCCTGTCTAAATAGGAAATTCTGGCGTGTGTTAATCTGTCACAGAAGCAGCACATGCCATAACACCTTTTTGACTCCGAGAGTGACAAGCATGGCGGTATCAAGCAATATTCTTCACAAAGCCAACATGCAGAGGAGAAAAAATAACTTTGCTAAACTGGCCCAGCGTGGGTGTAAAGATGGAATAATAATAATATGAAGAAACAGGGGTTAGCGTGACGAATGGAAGGTATAAGCATATGACAAAGTGTATCAATCTGAATGAGACCAGAGGAACATTTCAACCAATGAGAATGGTGATGTGACAGTCCACTAAACATACAAACACTGGTTTTAAATAAGCTGATAAAACATAATGGCATTTGTTAAAGTTTTTAAACACCATAAAGTATAAGTATTGTACATACAGTTTAACATGACAAATAAAAAGGTCATTCGAGTACCATAAATAAATGAACCACCCTTATAATAGTATATTTTAACAATGTATATTTGATGTAAAATCTCTTAAAGTCTTTATGACCACCACTCCTTCAGTATTGTGCCACTGTAAACTGATTTTAAATGGAGTTGAAAGTTTGAAAGCTTTTTGTGTGTGAGCGTCGGTGTGTGCGTGTGTGTGGGTGTGTGGTGTACGTGTGTGAGCGCGTGTTTGTGTGGTGTCGGTGTGTGGTGTGCACGTGTGTGTGTGTGGTGTGAGTGTGTGCACATGCGTGTGTGTGAAGGTGTGCGTGTGTGTGTAGGTGTGCATTTGTGCACGTGCGTGTGTGTGGTGTGAGTTTGTGCACGTGCGTGTGTGTGTAGGTGTGGATGTGTGTGTGTGTGGTGTGCATGTGTGCACGTGCGTGTGTGTGGGTGTGTGGGTGTGTGTAGGTGTGCGTGTGTGTTTGTGCGTGTAGGTGTGTGTGTGTGGGGGGGGTGTGCAAATAAAACACTTTTTGGTTGACAATTAAACAAATCAGTTAATAAAATTGATTTGTTTAATAATATGAATGGAAAACCTTGTGAAGTTACGAGCAGTTTCACACAGTATGGTGTGATTGTCATTCTGCTGCAGTGTGCCCAGAAGGGAGTGTCTGCGTGTCCTCTCCACTTAGACCTCACTCCCACCTCTTTTAATGTCAGTTTACCTGTGGCCATTAATCCTGGAGACGGCACAGCTCTGCAAGTCCGCATGATACTATCTGGGAGGTCCTTAGGTTGTTCACATGTGTAAGAATATTTCACAGGTATAGTTTTTGATCGGAAACACTATGATAGAATCTGCTGCCTGTTTCAAATGTAAAAGTGCTGATGCTTTGGTGTGCTTCATAAATCAATGGATTAATGCAGTGACTGAGACTTTTGACATAAAACAAAAACTGGCAAAAAAATACTTTAATTAAACAGCTTTGGAGTCAATGCGATAGCTAAATGAGTTATGTAGGGTGAATGAAGCTTTATTTAGTTCATCATTTGGCAAATCTCAGTCAAGATATTGTTCAATCCGATGGGGTTAGTAAGATTTATACAGTAAGGTCAATCACCAAATAAAATTAGATACATTTCAATATTTCTGGATTTTCTGTTTGATAATTATCCTAAAAATAGCATCCAACCCATACAATGCACTCCATCTAAATGTTGACGTCTTCCAACTGTTAGCCACATTGATACATGATCATTTTGACAGCTTAGAGAAACACACCACTGTTTATTTGCTTCACAGTTGGTTTTGGGCTTAATTTTGTATTTCGGGCACAAAAACATCCTCACGGCGTCCTACCGGGAGAAGAAAAGTAGAAGTTGGGAATAGCCACTCAAAAGTTTGAAAAGAAACCTGTCACTGTCTCATCATCAGACACACAGTTCAGCGTGCCTTGTCCCCTTCAGTCTCAGCTGTCAATCACACATGCATAATGCCCAACCCCTGCAGAGGCGCAGACAGCCGGGGGTGCCTTTTAGGGATTTCATCGTGAAGCTCTCCCACGCCACAAAAAGTGATAAAGATGTTCAAAATCACTTCACGGCAGGAGGAATTTTTGAGCCAGTGTGTCTTAAGGAATAATTAGAGGAATGTTTCTGGTTGTGCTAATGAGCAAGGGTCTAGGTTCTCTAATTAAATCAATACAAATGCTTTAATTACAAGAGTTGAATATATGCTATGGTAAATGTAAATGCAATGAATAAAAGTTGTAGATTTTGTGAATGTGAAAAGAGGAGAGAACTTTCACTGTGAGCAATTTCCAGCCACCAATTCACCTATATGTGCATGTCATTAACCCGGCCAGCCGCATTGAACTCTTTTCCGATTCTATACAAAGATGTTAGTCTGTTCTCTCATAGACTGCATTCACTTTCAAGGGCGAAGTTCACCGATGGATAGTAAACCACACAAAAAAACACCACACGCAGCCTGTTGTTAAAGGGTCACTATGCAAGTTTTTATTTTACAAAAAAAAACTTTAGAGGCAATCCTAAATGAGTTGTTGTGGGGTGAATGAAGCTTCCTTGCTAGAATGAATGTCCCTTGAAGTCACAGGTCTCGCCACAAACCATAAATTTCTTTTAAACAGGCTTTTACAGAGAGAGCTCCAAGAAATAAAAAGAGGCCAGACTTACTCAGACCTGGTGTTTTTGTGTTTGAACAGTAGCTTTATGATAATCTATAGTCTATATATAAAGTTTATATTCTTTGTGTTATTTCTGTGGACAGTGGTATTCTCTGAAACTGTAGGGGGAGCTCTGTGAAGGAGACGTGTGGCGAAAACAGTGAAAAGTTACATAGTAGTTTCCCTTTAACAATTCATGTTAGCAAAATGTGTGCTATGATACAACAAGCAACAGGTCAACAAGCCTGAAAAAAGCTGTTAGCTGGTATACCAGGCTAGCTGTTAGCTGGTATACGAGGCTAGCATGTTATGGATGGATAACCAATCTGCCGCCACAGAGCCCTATTTACTTTCATTTGCCATGTATGAAGGTCTTATATATATATAAAAACTATTACTTTACCTTTATTCTTGCTACTGTCAATGCTAGAAATTCTTGTCTTGATCAACATTAAGAGCACAACTGTATATACAGCACTACAACTGCAGTGCTCTGTTGAATCTCCCATTGGAAAAGGCAGACAGGTGGTCTGCACTTACATGTGTATGCATCAGAATAAAATAAAGACCTATTTTTTTGTACTCTGTGCCCGGTGTCGCAGCCCCGCTCTCTGGGGTGTGCCTTACGCTCATTACAGTTTGTGCATACCTCCCTGATTTTCTGTGTGAATTCAATATCTCTTGTCACAGCTGGAGAGCCCGGGCATGCATAGGCTACAAGCTAATGGGCTGTGGGAAATACATAAGTGGAGGAAAATGTCAAGTTGTATATTTGTAAAAACAGTTTCTTGCTTCACAGTTATTGTGTTTGAAGTTGCTTTAAAGGGTTCATACGCTGCTATTGTTCCACAGGCCTTTGTATTGATGTTGTTTGCCTGTCGATTTGCATTCCATGTTTAATGATCTAAAGGGAAAGTATATAATGATTTGTTGATATCTCTCTGCTGTCATTTTAAGGCCCTCTTTCCCCCTGCTGGCCACACCCATTTTTACTACTACAACCAATTCAAACAATGGAAAGTCATAACACAGTACCTACGTAGAAGAGTGAGACCAAAATTTCAAGAACCTCAGAAGATTAGCGCTTCAGAATACAAGGTCACAAACTTTATAACATTTCATATGGCCCCTTTAACCCGACATTGCACAGAGTATTTTCCCCACATATAGAATCTAAATCATGTGATTACTCTGATAGAAGACAAGTGTAAATGCAGCTCTTTAGATATTTCTGATAATGGGCTATTTTGACTCTCCGAGCTGAGGCCAAAGTTGTGGACTAAGATGAATTTCTGTGTAGGTGCTATATATTCATTGGAGACAGCAGATTTTTTTTTGCAGAGTAAGATATATCCAGTTTGGGTGGGAGCCAGCAGGAAGCCAGTGGGTAAAAGTCAATTCTTGAGGCTGGGCCCATGAGAACAAAAGCTGTGGGTCGAATGGACTGACACCTGATCAGGAAGTGGATTTGGACTAATTAATGACAGAAATATCCAATTAGTGGGAAAGTTCTGAATGGATTAATTACAACGTGAATGCTGAACACAACAATAACCATTTATATGGAGGATATAGTGGATTAAAAGCTTTGTGGAAACTTTTCATGCGTCTAAATTCTACAGTATTTCACTACTAACGCTATACACAACATGCAAATAGTATTCCAGCATTTTATGACCGCCATCTCAGTAATAGAGCATCTAGGTCCACGGTCAGATTTATAGGACTTATACAAACCTGTTTAAGGTGCAGGATCTGGGGTTCATGACTAGTGTATCATCATCATCATCATCATCATCATCATCATCATCATCATCATCATCATCATGATCCATGTCATTTTAAAGCTGCAGTACCTCATTTTTTTCCTTATATCTGAGCAACAGTCAACAGTACAGCATTTGGCAGTAGTAGCACTGTCACCTCACAGCAAGATGGTCCCGGGTTCGTGTCCCGGACCGGGAACCGGGTACCATCTGTGTGGAGTTTGTATGTTTCTCTCCATGTCTTGGTGGGTTTCCCCAATCAAACCAAAACATGCACATTAGGTTAATCCTCCAGCTAGGTATGTCCTGACCAAAATCCTGGCTCAAGATCTGGAGACGGGTTCCTGCAGGTTCACTGCTCCTGACAGGTTGCCCAAGTGGCATTGAGGGATGGGTCAAATGTAAAGGAGAAATTTCCCTACTTAATTTAATAGCAGAAGTTATATCATACTACCTGGTTTGTGATCATACGAGGCAGTGTGTGCGTCATGTGTGAGAATCAGGTAGTGCAGCTTCAATGTAGTGATGACTGGCCATTGACTATTAATCAGTGACCATTGTCTATTTACTATCAGCTACTTTTGGCCAGAATAACTAAATTGACCACATTTGAAGCCCAGTAAGAAAATGAAATAAAAAAAAACATTGCAGCCAGTCTCAAATGACATAGCTCAGCACTACCTTGTACAATGCTGGGATCATCACATGTATTGCTGGCAGACATTGCTGTCATTCTGAACCCTGTGTAATCTATCAGGGAGGTGCGACGTCAGGCCTGTTTGAAGATATGAGTTTTCTGTGTTCCCGTGTGGCGCCACCTTTGACAGCTGGCAACAAGTTTCAGATAAAACCGAAACAAAGCGCTTGGCAGGAACGCTGGCTTGTTTGGGGACTGACACCTGTGCTTGAGATGAACTGTTTGGCTGTGACTCCGATAGCCCCACACATCTTTATATCAACAGCTTGTGACCTTTCTGAATGCCAAACCATGAATGCCTTTGTTTAAATCAGAACAGCAAGTGGAATAGCCTTGCACACACACACACACACACACAGAGTGACAGAGGGCTGGAAAGTGGCTGTTTTTCTCGCAACTTGTTAGGCCCGCACAAATTCAACCTTGGATGTTTTTTGTGAAGATGCATTCGACTAAAATAAACAGCGTGTTGTGTTAACCCATTACATGTAATACTTTAAACGCTGTGAGTGCCTTCTTCTCAACACGGGGAATAAATGGAGTCATTAAAATTCATGTGTTGCAGCCTTTATCTGTAAAATATTTTTCTTTATTTTTCCATTTACAGTATCTTCCATCTCCAGTCCGTACCGTCTTAAGCATGTTGTTTATCACAGCTTTGCTTCTCTATTTGTGTTGTGCTCCCAAAGCAATCTGTTCTGTTCTGAACCGACTGTAACGAATGGCGTAATTATGTCACAGAGAGTTGTTTATGGAGAATCTTAATGAGGCATGAGTTTTTGTTTCATATGATTTTTTTTTTTATATATAGTTTCACACTGAAAATATGAAAGTATTCCGTCCCCTGTAGAATGATAAGGTTCTCTCTGCGTTCTGACTACATTTGAGTAAATCCACTTTAAAAAGTCAAGGCTTGATATTACAGATAAAGCCCATAAAAAGCTCAAAAATGAATACAACTCAACAAAATGCTCCAAGAACAGGAATATGTAAATAACCAAATCTAGCCAAAAATGTCAGCTAGAACCAGATAATTCTAAGGGGACGTATGATAAACAGCGAGATTCACTGTGGTTGGTAGTCTCTCATCAAAGAGGTTGTGGATTTGATTGTCAATCTGGCCAGCACAATATCTCACTGAGTGGAATCTGCATGTCCTAACCATGTTACCGTGGGTTCTCTCTACTTATTTAAGATTCCTCACACTACTCAAGACATGCATGTGTTAAGAGAATTGGTCCATCATTGACTCAAAATGCCTTGTCAATGGATGTCTGTCCGCCTAAGATCAGTAGTTGCTCGCCGTTAGCCGAATGTAATTTTTGGCAGTATTGTTACTTAGCCACCGTTGACAGCTGCAATAGGGGGGTTATCAAAATAAGAAATTCTTAACCTTTAAAAAAAAAAAAAATGCTTGACCAATAGTTGTCGAGTTTCACTTTATTTATTTATTTTATATTATTGGTTTATTTGTCAGGGACAGTGTACATCAATTAACATTGCTGTAAATGCACCAGAATTAGTCAAAAGGCTATTTTTCATCTGTTGTCCCTGGACAGATGTTAAAATTGTCTCCCT
>JAVQKC010148899.1:0-11969 GCA_036025475.1 Philypnodon macrostomus | reverse complement strand
TTTAATTAATCTTATTGTTGTGTTTTTAATTGTATTATGCTCTTTAACTGTCTTTTCTGTAAAGCACCTTGAATTGCCTTGTGTATGAATTGTGCTATACAAATAAACTTGCCTTGCCTTGCCTTGCCTATAAATAAATCAAACCCTATACTATACTTCACAAAGAGGAAACATGATTAGGTCCATCCATCCATCTCCTTTCGCTTATCTGGGGCCCGGGTTGCAGAGGCAGCAGTCTAAGCAGAGATGCCCAGACTTCCCCAGGCCAGCCGGGAGATATAATCCCTCCAGCGTGTCCCAGGTCTTCCCCGGGGTCTCCTCCCAATTTAGATATTGTTTTGTAATTAGTGTTTGTCAAGGCATAACAAAAAGTATGACCATCCGTTTGGTGGCTGGAGATGACATGGTTCTGGAAATTCACTGCAACATTTAAGGCCTCTTGTCATCCATTGTAAACAAATTAAAACCCAAGGAGAAAGTTTGATATAATTAGTCTAAGCAGATCACAAGAAAAAGCTCAGAGCCCTAATGACTGCTGGGTAAATGACTAAATAAATATGCCCGTTTAAAAATGAGAGTGGGTCGACTTCCAGATTTCCTCTATAGCAGCGGCATGTGCATGTGCCACAGTCCTGGTGGCTAGGCACTGTGCCAGCTCAAACTCATAAGGGTGTTGTGTCGTTAACAAACAAGCTCCATTCTCTTTGCCTCCTACAATTTAAAACACAAGATGGGAGCGTGTGCCAATGACTGAGCAGGGACCGCAGCCAGCCTCTGCACAATGTGGGGGATGTGCTAATGATCAACAGTGCTCTTTCTAAAACTCACAGCTGGAGCAGCGAAAAGACCAGGGAATTGTAAAAACAAATTTGTCTCCAATTTTTAATTCATTTATATCTGTCTTTACACTCTTTCAGTAGATGGTAGAGGAAGATTTCTTAGTTATTAATTCAAAGGGGAGGCATGTTGTTCATTTAAATGGGGTTGATGGTGTTCCTTCCTAGTGTCCTTGGGCAAGGCAACTTTACCCACCTTGTCATGTATGCATGTGATGTGTGATTGGTGGCAGTCAGACAGGGGTAAATGAGTAAAGCTCGATACCCCAGTAACTAGTCTGACTTTGCTTACATATTAGACATTTCAGCAAGAAGGTTGTGGGTACAATCCTTAGTTCAGCTAACACTATCGTTGAGTCTCCTGTGGGTTCAGGCTACGCTAGTGTTCTCCCACTGTTGAAGAAATGAATAGATCTGGCATTTCTTACACTTATAATAAGGATCAGTGCAGCAGCCAGACATGGATAATTGATCAGGCTATTGTCATATCTCACTTGTGTGTTTAGTCATCTTTCTTTCGTTTTTCTTTTTGTCTGGAACAACTGGCTATTTGAGGCAATTACCCCCGAAGACTAAAGTGTTTTCCACACAAAAACAACTTAAATTGCTATTGCTATGAACAACGGACAATTTTCCAAAACATTAGACGCAAACATCAAGAGTTTTATGGTTGGAGAAGGCACTTACTATTTCTGTGTATCAAGATGCAATTCATAATATTCTGCAGTTTTCACACAAATGTTTCATATTTCTACATATTCATCAATCTCAATCGATCAACTTTATTTATATACTGTAGCACCTTACAACAACCAGAGTTGCTTCACGGCCTTTACAGGCAAATCAAACAAATACAAAGCATTGAAAAAATTGGTTTTAAGTTGTTTTTTGAACAGAGGCTGGTGATGGTACATAGCTCAGGAGGCAGGGACTTCCATAGTTTAGGACCTGCTACTCCAAATGAGACATCACCCCGCTGCTTGCACTTGGACCGTGGGACCTCCAGCAGTTGTTGGCCAGCGGAACGTATATAGCTCTGCTTGGATGGTGAAACCTCAAGATTCCGCTTATTTAGGGAGGTGCAGGGCCATTAACTGCACCAAAAACTAGGATTTTAAATTGAATCCTAGACTGTAATGAGGACAGGTGTGATGTGCTCAGGTGTTGTTCAGCCGGGAAGCTGCATTCTGTACCAGTTGTAGGCGATGGAGAGATGTTTGGTTTAACCCTAACCCCTAACCCTGTGTACGGTGCGTTACAATAATCCATACAGGGAACTAACAAAGGCGTGGATGGCTTTCTCAAAATAACCACGGCTCAGGAAGGGTTTCACCTAGGCCAGAAAACAGAATTAACCTAAATTACACATTGCATACGTTAATAAAATATTGAGTTGTCATGCCAACAGCAGTACAGGTTTCAAACTATGGTTCAATTTTTATCTCCATTCCCACAAAATTAGATCGACCTACCCCTACAACCCCTAATATACTGTAGTTGCAGGCTCACATTGGCTATAATCATAATAACTGTTATCTGTCTGTTCAAGTTATATTTGATAAAGTTTTGGAGCTATCGGTGAAGATCTGAGCTTGTCGAATCAATTTTATGTAATTAAAAAAGTCACTTGGGTTGTTACATTGAGTTTGCTCTTAATATCTTGATTTTGAAAAGTCAATTACGCAATCGATCCTGAGGTGTTTTAAACAGGATATTAAGGAGAGATAAGTTGCCACTGTGTCAATATTAATAATCGCAATCTCGCTAAACGCTAACCTAAAGAGGAGACCAACCTGATTCTGAAGATGTATAATGCTCCTTTGGCTCCTTCATTTATTTCATGGGTCGCCAGTAAGTAATTTGTGTGTAATTGGAAAATGTTATATGACCGATGCCCATACATAAATAGTACTTATAGTTCTTATCCAGCCATTGCACCAGTATAATTCAACATCAAGGAATTAAAACAATCAACAATGGGCCTTAGACAGGGACTGACTGACACATAGACATAGACATAGACACAGACACAGACATAGACAGACAACAATTCTGCAATTTTAGAACAAATAACACTAGAATTCCTAAAGTCATTGGTCAGTATAAAGGACTGGAGAGAAACATAAGAATATATCAACTGTACAGATAATTGTGTTGGAGATGAGTATCATGTTTTATTGGAGTGTAAAAATGTAGAAATATGTCATCTCAGAGAGAAATATTCCCCTCAATATTATATGAAATGTCCATCAATGTTAAAACTAATATCATTAAAAAAGAAGCTGGTAAGCTGGGTGCTTTTTTGAAATGGTTCCTTCGGTTATATCACTGAGGTGTTATTGTTGTGATGTAAATGTACGACTTTGTTTGTTTTATATATTTTGTTTGTTCCCCATGCCATGTATATGGTCATGAGAAAATACATATAATGTCTTAAATCTTTGATAATTCTGGTCAGTTCTTCTAATATGCACATGTATATTCGGATGGTGGGTCCAAGGACCAAACCCACACACGCCTTACAGAGAGTCAGACATATTAACCAAAAACACAAAACAAAACAATTTAATTAGAGGTGTTTACACATAAACTGAAACTATGAAAGACATCTGTTATCCAGAGTGCAGCCCATAAAATATCTCCTAAGTCTGCCATCAAGAGGCCCTCCCTCAGAAATGTTTAGTTATCACAGCAGATCAGACTGCACATATAAAGTGAGCAAAAACACTGTTTGATTTCTATTTGAACCAGGAGAAACAAACTGTTTATGTTTTGAGTCCAAAAATTTGCAATGTTTCGACACAAATGTTGGATTTCATCATCACATACTAGAAAAGTTATGTGGAATTCCTTCAGATGTTAGTCAGAAATTCAGTACTTCAGACAATCACTGCCAAAGATGTAGAAATATGTAAAGATGTAAAACCAAATATGCATTGATTATCAGTCAACTTCAAGTGCTATAGTCAGTTCATCTTGGTGGGCATCCAGTTTAATTATAACTCTTTCACACATACTCCCAGGCCATTGTGCTATAATTTGGAGCCAGATTATAGCCTGACCATTAAATTCACACTGACGGGGGAGGGGGCGAGGTTTTTTTTAGCTGCGCCGTTAGCCAGACAGGCAGACGAGCTGACTTTGTTGTAGTGACGGTGGTTTACACGCTGAAACTGTCTCTACACATACTTGAACATGTGCGCTACTTCAACAAACAGAGAAAACTATGCACAAACAAATCTTGGAAAAAATAAACATAGGCACTGCATTCACGGCATATGCGTCATCAGCTCACCAGGCAGGTTACCCCGACCATCACCTCGCACATTTCACACTTCAGACGGCTTCAGAACGACCAGCACTTAACACATGGGGACCCAGGGATCAAGTCCGGGGGGGAGGGGCTTGTATTCATTTCAAGTGGGGTTTGCGTCTGCACGACAGCAAGTGTGAATGACCTGTAAGTGTCCAATGGAGGGAGACTAACGTGTTCTTTCAGAGCTGGTATGTTGTTGATGACACAGCTCTTGATCCCTGGCCTAGATCTGGGTTAGTCCTGGTGTAGAACTTGTCTCGGCTTAGTTTGCATTTGCAGCGATTATTCTGTTCTTCTGGCGGGTATTCAGTTTAATAATAATAATAATAATGCATCGGTTTTATATAGCGCTTTTCTCAAGCTACAAGTGTAGCCACAGCTGCCCTGGGGCACACTGACAGCGTGGCGGCCAGTCTGCGCCTACAGCCCTTCTGACCACCACGTTGTTGGTGACACACCTCTTGATCCCTGGCCTAGACTTGGGTTAGTCCTGGTGAAGAACTTGTTTGGATCTGATTTACATTTTCAGCAATTAGTGTGCTCTTCTTGGCCAGTTTCATTAGTGTCCTATAGCTGCAGTAGTGAGAGATGAACTTGTATTTCAGTGTTGGTGACACAGCTCTTGATCCTTGGCCTGCAGTCTTCACCTCAGGGAGCCACAGTAGGTGAGAGAGTGTGCACTGATTGCCCTTAGGAGGATCACAGTGGCCCTAGCAGAAGCACTGAACACATCTTGTTAAGGTTTAGTGGCTCACCAGTCAAAACAAAGACCTACCCCCACCACAAACACAGACTAAGATTTTCAGGATACAACCTCAGCGATCTAACAAGCCAATCACAAAAGCCAATTATAAGCCAGGCGTTGCTTTGGGGATCTGAAGAATCCAAAACTTTGGGACCTGTCCATACACTGTAAACCAAAAATAAAGTGGGAAACTGCGATAAAAATAGCAACTCATTTCACCCCAAACTCAAGAGGTGCTTTGTGTTGTTGACATTTCACAGTTCTTAAAATGTAATCATTTTTGTTCTGTAATTCCTATTAGGGGTCGCAGTACTGTGGGCTTCAGGTGGCGTATACTCTGGACCAGTTATTCACAGGGCTGACACTTATAGTTGTAGTCTGGAATTGTCCTGATTTAAAATGTTCATTGTTAAAAATGTTTGAAAATTGAAGAATTGTTTTATTTTACATACATACATACATACATACATACATACATATTCATAATTATTATTTTACTGCAGTTCCTCCTCTGGTTTCTACATCAAAACCAAATAAGAGTTTGTGGGATATGGGGATATTGGAAAATTTGTAAATCAATGGTTGAACCAGAACAGTTTTTCATCTGTCCAGTGTAAATACGCAGAAAGCAGCTATGAGTTAAACTTGATTTAGTTACCTGAGAGACCAGAGTTAGTCCTTGTTTAGATCTGGTTTACATTTGGTTTAGACCTATGCATATCCCTGAATATAACTTTACATCTTTCCAAGCCAAAACTTGTCAACAGAGCTTGTATATATATTTTTTATAAAGTAAACTAAAGTTCAGGACAGACGATTGTCAGAAGTGTCCTGAACTAGCCTCTGTATCACAGATAAGCAGCACCTTAAGCTTCTCAACTTTCTCAGCAGATCCAATTCAGTACTCCTTAGATTCAGCAAATACACTGTGCTGCGCTCCTCATCGTCAGCGCAGCACAGAATAAAACATACAGAAAAGTAACAATAAAAAGGATAGAACAAGTCTTATTTGTAAGCTATGCTCTACTACTACAGCACAATTCTCTATGATGTTGCATGGTTCACTTGGCATTATTGGTTGTCTGGCTGTGTATGTCTCTGGCTAATGTGCAAACTGTATCCCACCTACGACCCATACTTGGTTCCAGGGACCGATATATTGTCCCTAACAAAAATGAGTAGAAGTAAGTAATTCTAGCTTCAGTTTTTTTCAGTATTTACAATTAGTCTCGGTATTTTGAGGTTTCCATACCAGCCAGTCCTAGTCCTTCCTGTCACCACACAACTACACAACTACACCCACGGCACTGGTGTGGATTATCTCGTACTTTGTTGTTGAACAAAACATCAATGCTATCTTGTTATGTCTCTATGTACTAACAAAAGACTCCACCAAATCCTGTTCTGCGGTTCAATCCTAATAGTCTTAGGGGCATTAACAAACACAAAAGCAAGATCAGTGCCCACACACCCACAATTAAAAACAGATTAGGGGCAATCCACTTCTGCATAAACTGCATTTACTACATGCAGGGAATGCAGTACTAGTACGTAACTGCTTCAAGAACAGAAGACAAAGAAATATGTCATGTTAATATTTCCATATAAATAGCATTTTAAGACTACAGTTAGATTGTGAATTAATCAATAACATGAATCACTGAGATTTGATGTGTATCTTGTATTTTGTGGTTCTCAATCTGTAGTACAAGAATCAAGATTGATCATTGGAAATCTTTTGCAGTTCTGGATCTCTGCTTGGTCCTGGTTAAAGCATAGTTAACCTGATTTAGCCTGGTTTACGTCTTACTTAGACCTGGTTTTGTCCTGGTTTAGATCTGGGTAGACTTGAGTTGAGTCCTTATTTAGAGTTGAGTTATAGATCTAGTTTGTATCCTGGCTGGTATAGTCTCTGTTTTTTTCTGCGTGTAGATTAAGTCCTGGGTTGGTCCTGTTTTAGGTTAATTTCAGTCAAATTGGAAAACCATATTCATTCTTTGTGTGAAAAGTTTGGATTCTCATGTAACTTTCTTTAAGCACCTATTTGCTTCTTTTTCTACTGTTTTTCCCACTGTTATGTATGCAACAAACCTACTGTAGTTTTGTATTTTTGTTGCCAAATTCACACCAGGGAAGTAAGTGTCAGAAAAAACATCTAACAGTAACTTTCTATGAACTAACTGTTCTATGTTTATTGCTCAATTTACAGTACCGTTCATACAGTGAATTCCCCAAACATGAAAGGTGAACACGTAAGTCTGTTTTATTTACCTGATCATGTTAGAAGCTTTTGTTTACACTTTGAAACAATGGTGAAGCCTGGGGATTAACACTGGTGCATTGTACACATGACTGAAATGCATTCAAAGTCATATTGTAAAGAGAATACATGAATATGCACAGCTCCATGTAACTTAACCCTTCTTTCAAATAAGATGAATATTTTTACACTAATTGTTGTAATGCATGAAAAATATGTGAACGTGGAGCGCATAGGATTTTTTAATGTTTCCGATCATAATTTTGAATATGTATAATTATCTTACTTTTTTACTACATGATAAAACACTGATATGCAGTATATGTGTCAGGCTAACACAAAATATGCACTAGATACCCAAAAGTTGATGTTTTTAGTTTAACTTAAAATAGGGTTGTCAAATTGTGGTGTGGTCTAGAAAGAGGGATTTTCTCAGAAAAAACTCTAGGGATAAATCTAAGACCCCAGGACACTGAAGATTTCAATTAACTGAATCCTCTCATGTATTTGTTCCACTGATGAAGACAACCAGTACAACTGTGTAATTGAAAAAAAAGTGTGAGAGCTCAATGTAATGTGTGTTACCAAACACGTTTTAAAGGTGCATTTGTTTTGTCAAGTGAGGTTCTTCCATGAGATGTCAGATAGACAGCACACAGCCTCATTCAGCTGAATGTTCAGTGAGAACAAGGTTTCCCTTCTCATATTGTCAGGTGTGTGTTCGTGTTTATTTATTTTTTATTTAGCAATTGTATGTATTTACACAACTGTGATACAATTGCTGAAAGGCAGCGGCTGTATTATCACACTGTACATTCATTATGTACTGTTTACCTATTAGCATGCATTTCTATTTAGCGCAATGGTGTGTGTGGATGGCTATGACTGTATTCAGTGTAAGTAACTTGAATAGAGATTAATTGACACATTAGTACAGGGGCTCTTTAACGATTTGTCAAAGGAAATTAGAGCAACTGCTCTTTATGATGGTGCTGCATAGAGATCTAACTGAGGAGAATAATTCAGTCTCATTCACGCTGAAAGCAGGTCAGGCTTGAATTGCACCATTTGGCTTTGGAAACTAATGTCCATGCATCTTGATTGCCTGAACAAAGGCAGGGTGGCCTGTATGGGCCCGGGAGGAGGGGCATGCTCCGGGCTCACATCCTAATGCTCATAGAGATGATCACTGACAGCTATAACCTAAAGGCACCATTACCAACAGCAGCAACTATCATTTGGTTATTACATTGTACAGAGTAGTCTAATGGGCATGCCAGTGAAGGCTGTCTACTGCTACAGCTATCAGTGACAACTCTTATCAAAGCATTTCAATAAAACCCATTTATGTGAAATGGCACCATTAATTATGAGCTATAGAAACACTAATGGTGGTAACTGGTATTACCGGGGGACCAGTAAAGACCTGCTTATCATCCAGTCTCAGTTAACATAATATGATCTGAATGTGTCTGCTCAACCAGTCTTTAAAATACAATGACTTTATTTCACACCTGCAATAAGGAAACGACAACTACTAAGATTCTAAATGAAGCAAGTAGTGTGCTCTTTTCTTTCAGTATTTTATTTTGAAGATGAGCCATCCCTTAGAGGACCAATGCACCTAATGCGGAGTTCACCCTTCACAACGTATACAGAGCAGGATGGTATTGACTGCTTCCACTTCACTGGAGTCAGCCCAGGTTGACATATAATGAAAGCACAGCAGGGAGTAGCAACAAGGAGGGGGTACTTACTATAGATGCTATGAACGGCTGCATGTCTGGCTTCACTGACATATTTTCACGAAGGAAGTATTTCAATATAAGTGTAACAAACAGTGGCCAGTTTATTAGGAAAACTGAATAACCCAGTATGGTCTTTTGTCATCTGCTTCATGTTTTTTCATCTTGTGCATTCAGAGGGCTTTGTCTGTGAGTATTGATGTAACAAGCTGTTATCTGAAACCAATCTGACCTTTAGCACTTTTGCCCACAGAACTGCTGCTCACTGAATTTCCTATATTTTTTAACCATTCACTGTGAACTCTATACATGGTTGTACATACAAATCCCAGTAGACCATCAATTTATCAGCATTAACATCAGCAGGTTATAGTGTATACTGACTTGATGCAATGGGAACTCACATGCAGATAAATAGGTATATATCTAACAAAGTGGCCAGGGAGTGTATTTGTAACATTAAAGCTGACCTCACGGAGCATACAATATGAAGATGTGCATCTCAAGAAGAAAAGTATAGCAAAGAGAAGACACTTTATTATTTTCTGTATTCTATCTCTTAATCTTATAGTGGTGCATGTGGAGAATAAAGGGACTCGGCCTGGCCAGCTGATACACAGCCTTTATTCTCAGACATTAAGTGGTGCAGGTGCTTTGTTGTTTGAAGTCAGGCAAAAACAACCCCAGTGCAAACCATCAGTAAAAGTTTACGTTTGTGAGTTTGTCCTTATTTAGAGTTGAGTTATAGATCTAGTGTGTATCCTGGCTGGTTTAGTCTATACCATATACCATATACCATATATATATAGTCATTTTCCAAAACAACCCCAGTGCAAACCATCAGTAAAAGTCGGCTAAATATGAACTCAAAGTCTTTTTACCGACCATGCATCTTCAAGGTCAGCCTTTTCTGACCACACATGGAGGGACGGCTGGCTACTGGATGTACATGGACCTGTGGTGAAGCAGGAGGCCAAAGTGTGTTCAACCTTAAAGATATACACACACATTGGCCAAGTATAATGTGAATGCACACCATACATGGGGGCGTCAGTGGCGCAGTGGGTAGGCGCTCGCCCTTCAACCAGAGGGTTGGTGGTTCAAGCCCCCGTCCGAGTGCATACTGTCGTTGTGTCCCTGGGCAAGACACTTAACCCACATTGCCTATGAATGAATGTGGTAGGCAAACTGGCAGCCACACCTCCCAGGGCAGCTGTGGCTACATAGTAGCTTACCAACATCAGGTGTGACTGTAGAGTGAATGAATAGTACAAAATATGTAAAGCGCTTTGGGTGCCTTGAAAAGCGCTATATAAATGGAAGTTAATAATAATAAAATCATAATAATAATATTGTAAATCGATTGTAGATTGTAGACCAACGTCCAATTGTTATTGTTATTTGACTCTTTAAGTAAGTTTTATTGGACTAAAATGAGCCTGAACAAAACAAGCATTCATACAGAAAAATGCACCACTAAATATGGACAGTAGAAAGACAAAACTGAAACCGGTCTGCACTAGGCCTAAACTAAGACATCATACAACAACTAACCATCATTGTATCACTGTTAAAATCCAACTGTATATTTTAGAGGGATTTCAAAAAGCCAAATAGTGTTACATTTATTCCATATCAGGAAACTGACCAGCTGCCTCATTCTGACTGCAGATGATAGAGTCTGAGGTGTAATTAAAAAACAATTATGAAAATGTGGCAGGCTAAGAGCACCTTCACCACCCCTCTGCTAAATGAGGTCATTAAGCATTCTGGGTATGACTCTTAAGCAATATCCAGGTGTGAGTAGGCAGAATCCATCAAAAAATCCTTCCAGATGAAACTTGTGTTCTGTGTGATGAAGCATTAATATAAAAACAGCATGCATCCAATATGAGTAAAAATGTTGAAGTATAATGAATGACAAACACACACTGGCCACATTATTAGCTGCTATTTACGCTTGATTTATGCAGCGATGCACATATGTTCAAGGCAAACCAGCTGAAGTTCCAACCATGACACAGAATGAAGAAGATTCACTTTGAACATAGTAAAGAACCATACTATGTTCAAAGTGAATCTTCTTCATTCTGTGTCATTGTTGCATTATCTATTTGATGATCTGTTTTGATATTTATATACAACCACGTCTCAGCTTTACCAAGAATAGTTTGATACAGGACACGATATCCGGTGAGTGGCAGTTCTGTGATAAATGCCTTGTTGATGCCATAGGTCCGATAGTTGTTTGAGATAACCAGTTGTTACATCACTGTCTGCAGAAGAGGACAAAACATATGGGCAACATCAACAGAAGACCAGACCGGGTGCCACCTCTGTTAGGTAGACCTTGTTCTTAATAACGAGGTCTACCTAACAGAGGTGGGTAGTACTCAGTTACCTTTACTCAGTTACATTTACTCAGTTACATTTACTTAACCCTAACTTTTAAATACATTGTACTCCATAGAGTATTCTTACTGCACAATACTTTTACTTGAGTAATCATATTTTGAAGCAACTGTACTCTTACTTGAGTAAATTCTTGTAAATCTAGAAAGAGCAAGAGTACTTTTACCACCTCTGTGTGTCATGTAAGAACAGCTTTATGTGAAAAATTTGATGATGTGAAATTCTGTTCCTTGTGCCTTAATTTAAAAAAAATATTACTTACATTTTTAGTTTATCTTTTGAAAATATCAAAATCTATTTATTATTACTATTTTTTTGGCAGATTACCACAAAAATGAAACAGATAATCTGACATTACGCTCAAACAGTGACTCTGGACTTGAGTAGTTTTTTCACCAGTGCTTTTACTGGGCGGCAGTGGCGCAGTGGGTAGGCACTTGCCCTTCAACCAGAGGGTCGGTGGTTCGAGTCCCCGTCCGAGCGCACACCGTCGTTGTGTCCCTGGGCAAGACACTTAACCCACATTGCCTATGAATGAACGTGGTTGTGTGATTGGTGTTCGGTGGTGGTCGGAGGGGCCGTAGGCGCAAACTGGCAGCCACGCTTCCGTCAGTGTGCCCCAGGGCAGCTGTGGCTACATAGTAGCTTACCACCA
>JAVQKC010148889.1:0-11516 GCA_036025475.1 Philypnodon macrostomus | reverse complement strand
GAACGCCTCGGGATTCCTCCGGAGGAGCTGGAGGAAGTGTCTGGGGAGAGGGAAGTATGGGCGTCCCTGCTTAGACTGCTGCCTCCGCGACCCGGCCCCGGATAAGCGGAAGAAGATGGCATTTACATTTTCAGAAAGACAAAAATGCAACAGTTACTAGTTGCCATCATTTATTTTGACCGAATAGTGGGGTATAAATAATCACAAAAATATACTGGTATATTATTTTATTGTTTACATTTACCAACTTGATCTATCTTCAGTTAAATACAGTACAGAGTATACTTTAATTTTTCAACACAGCAATAAATAGATCACAAAGCAAGCCAACGGTTTACACAGATAATGGTTTTATAATTGAACCCTTCAGTGTTGTTCTACAGTTTTCCATAATACTTTGGTCATTAATTAAACTTTGATGACATCACCAAAAACACAGCAGCAAATAAAGTCAAGTCATTCAGGTTATCTTTGAACAGTTGAAACTGTTATAGTGCAAAAGGCACAGGGCGAAGCGAGTGGCAAGATCTTTTTGGTTAGTGCAATAACATTCAGAGCACCCATTTAAATGATACAATCAAGAATTATTTCTCAGGATGGTGTTACTATTTTGTTTTTGTATGCCAGTGAGTTTCATCTTCATCATCTATTTAAAAATATATCACCGTGGTTACGTTGTTTGTTTAGAATATTTCTTGAATATACTCATGCCTCTTTGACTTTGTCGTCGTAGGTGCCACTGCCCTTGTACGCCCCCACATACCCACTGCTGTCAGGGATGTCCTCTCGTCCAACCTTTCCTTTGCCTTTCCCCGACTCATCGAACCGCTCCTTGTGAGATCCAGTGTACTTGCTTGAATCGGTCAGTCTGTCCACTGCAGAAGCCTTAGCAGTTTTCTGAAAATCACACCAAAACAGCGAAATCATATAGACCCTTTCAAAGTTTGAACACAGAAAGTTCTAAATTCCGGAATGGAGGTGACCGGAGGCAAGACCATAATGCATTTTCAATGGAGAAATTAGAATTAGCCACAAAATATTACAAATTAAAATGATTTTGACAAATGCCAACCACTCTGCTACATGTAGGTGATGTCAGAGCCTGGTTAGGAAACATTAGTGAATGTCCCACACATTGTATGTTTATTTAATGAACACATTAGTAACAGTTAGCATTTTGGCTGATGGTGAAATTCTTGATTTGAAGTCCATACAGAAATGTTGAAGACCACAAAAGTTTGACGTCAACTACATGTAGCAGAGTGGTTGTCATTTGTCAAAACCATCTTAATTTGTGATATTTTGTGGCTAATTCTAATTGCCTCCGGTTGTTTCCATTCTGGAATTTCTCTTTCTATTGTGACTTTTTTAAAGAGTGAATATCAGAATTATTTTTCAGCTTTTTTTATTAATTATGTTTCCACTAAATCAGCCTGTCATTAAAAAGTACTAAACTGTTTAAAAATGTTTACTTTGTGGGAGTTTCAGCTCTCTAAAGGGTTACCATGCAACAAAACTTCGGTCAGTCTGATCCAAAAGGAGTTGTCTATATTCTTTGTGTTTTTTCTGTGGACAGTGGTATTCTTTGAAACTGTGAAGGAGAAAATGTGACCAAAACCATAAAAAGTTACATAGTTCCCCTTTAAGGCTCTGTTTCCAGCGCACTTCACTACTGCAGCAAAACAGTGGAAAGGTTTTTACAGCATTTACATAGAAAAGTTCAGCTCGTTTTATTTACTCAGACATGTAAACAAACAGTTATATATGTTTACAACTTACAGTGACTCCAACATTGGCCGGCTCTTTCCCAACAATCAGGCCATACATCTGTTGCTCCGCCTCCTCTTTGCCTTTCCCTTTAAAGCGTTTTGCAGCCAGCTCTATCAGCGCCTGGTTAAACTGTTCAAATGTAATCACTCGAACCGTTTTTGCTCTGAAAAAAAAAAAAAAAAACAGCAATTTACCAGCAGAATAAAAATGAATCAATTAAAACAAGGTGTTTCTCACTTGACTTTGCTAAAAACTATATCAACATCTGTGGTGGTGACGTTCTTTCCGTCCGTAATACGACAATCTTTGCAGAGTTTTGCAAAGTTTTTGCCGTTCATCTCCTTTCCTGTGGCTTTGGTGTCTCCGTACACTGCAAACTTCTGGAAGGCAGTTTCAACATCTGCCATAGACACCGAGGAATCAGCCATGCTGGAAAAAACACAGTATTATCAGACTTCGCTTTTGCTTTTAATGCTTTTCTGATTAATGATCTGTTTATATTGTTTTGAGATAATAGAAATGCATTAGCTCATAGACAAGTCTACCTGTTATAGCCAATAGGTTTCACAGAGAGAAACAGTCTGACTCTCTTGTCAATTTCAACAGTTGAAGGTAAAAAAAAGCAGTGTATTTGAACATTGCTAAGATTGACTTGTTATAAAACTGTTGTAAATCCTTACAATCTTCAAAAAGATACAAGAGATCCAGAAACAAGTGTGATTAAAAAATAATGGTGCTAGAATTGATCTCTGCGGTATACCACAGGTAACTTCATATTCACCCGAGGTGCACTAATCAAGGAAATAAGTCCTTGTTTCAGCATCAGTGCCCACACCTGCTCCTGTCATCGGTGAGGGGTGGTTATAGGTCCTGGTGCATATTAGTGTTAGAACAAGATAAATGCATAAAGATGTTGCTTTGTTTTGATTAGTTTTGATTGTGCATTGGGTAAAAAGACTAAAAAAACATATGGTGACTCCATTAGCTAATTGCACAGCCGCCTGCCAAAGAATTTTCTCTATGACAAATACCCTAAGTGAACATTTTCTATTAGTGATGTGCAAACACTCACACTAATCATCCATCACCCTCTCCTCTTGTTACTGGGGCTTCTCTCAGGCCAATTTAATTCAATCAACTCTGCTGCATTTCTGCTTAAGGGCAGCAACATTCTGTTTCTTCTTTTATCCTCTAGTGTTTGCTTCAATGCTCTTAATGTATTAATAGACTGAAAATAAATACATTTTGCTGCTTTTTTACACAGATTCTAAAACAATATTAAAAGCTTCAAATGTAATGTTGTGGAATGAGCACATGAAGAACAAATGCTCTAAAAGGGTATACACAAATATATTAGTAGTAGCTTGTACCTGTAAATGGATGGATGCTATATTTGGGATGATCCTGATTTGCTTAGAGCGGCCTTCGTCCTCTGCCTCCTCTTCCTCGTCTGACTCCAGCCTGTCTCCTCCCTCCTGCTCATCTCACAGGCTCTCGCGAGGACACATCCACAACTACACACACAACACAGACACCACAGAGAGGGAGAGAGAGCACTAACCAGCACCAGCATGACATCATCCACATACAGCCTCTAATATCTCTATTCACACCCATCAGCTCTCTCAGATATAATTCACGACTGACTTTATACAAAGAGATAAGACAACCTATACTGGTCCAACAATGGAGAAATTCAATTATGAACTAAATTAAATTCATTTTATGTCAACATTATGAGCAAAATGTATGGTTATTAAATTCACATTTGATTAAATAATCAAGTTACAGTGAGTGGGACATTATTTAGCTGACCTGACCACAGACAGGGACACTTGGTTTGTTTAGTATAAACAGAGGTGGTTGTTTTGACATCACACACCATCATGGAACTCAAGGCTAAGTCAAGTAGAACGATCAAATGACATTAAGTGCATCCATGTAATTCTATAGTGTGCTCTTATATAGTGTTTGTTTTTACTTTATTTTAACCCCATCTAAACCACTAGCTGCAGCCTAACATACATATTTATTATATTAAATGAATTAATGGGGACATGACATGAGTGGCCAGTTGTTTACGTGTTTAAAAATGCTTGTTAAGCAGCCTCCTTCATGCTTTCAGAACACACTCATCCTGGGAAACATCATGTGCTGTTTATAGTAAACACATGGGCTTCTCTTTAAATATTGGCTCAGAAGAAGACTGCGTCTTTTCAAAGGATTGTCTGACAGCAGCCATTCACATGAGTGAATTCAACATGGCAGAGTCTGGTTTCCCATTGCCTCCGGAGGCATACTGTCTGCTGTGTGGGGACACTTTGAGGGACGCAGTGACCATTCCCTGTGGGGACACCTATTGCCTGGAGTGTATTAAGATCTACTGGGATCAGTTCGACCACATGGGAGTGTACAACTGTCCACAGTGTCGGTCTACCTTCACGCCTCGACCCGTCCTGAGAAGAAACATCCCTGATGTCCACCATGAATCTCGCCGACAGCTGCCTGAGCTCACCCCGTTCCCCGACATGCACCAAGAGTCTTTCTGTGACTTCTGTGTTGGCCGTCGCCAAAGGGCTGTCAAATCCTGCCTCATGTGCCTGGCTTACTACTGTGAGACTCATGTCAAACCACATTATGAGTCATCGACCTTTAAGAGACACAAGCTAGTGGATGAGACTGGTCACCTGGACAGAAAGATCTGTCCACATCACGAGAAAGGCCTGGAGCTCTTCTGTAGGTCCGATCAGATGTGCATCTGTGTGCTGTGTACAGTCAGAGAGCACCGCAGTCACAACATCACCTCAGCTGAAGAAGAGCGCACCGAGAAACAGGTATCAATAAACAATCATTGTTCTCTACACACTATGAGACTATCATTTCCTCTGTTTGTGACAGTTAAAGAACTGTACTTTTTTTTATAGAAAACACTAGTTGTGACCCAGACTGAGGTCCAGCACCTGATCCAGGAGAGGACAAAAGAACTGCAGGATCTCAAACACAATGTGGATGTTCTCAAGGTAAGGCATACATATAGCCTAGTGTCAGTTTGAAAACATAATATACTTTCTGCTGGTTTTGAAGTTGTAATGTACCTACTGCTAAATCCTGACGTCTTTACTATAATGTGTTCTAGAGTTCTGCACAGCGAGCACAGACAGAGAGTGATAAGACTTTCCACGAGATGCTCCAGGCAGTGGAGCGCTGGAAGTCTGAGATAAACCAGATGATCATGGCCAACATCCAGGCAGCCATGTTACAGGCTGACGGATATGTGGAGCGCCTGGAGCAGGAGATAATGGAGCTTCAACGACGAGACGCTGAACTCCGTCAGATACTCGAGACAGAAGACAACATTCACTTTTTACAGGTAAAGACAATTAAGAAAATGCATAATGATATAGTTATATACAAAAAGATTCAAGTGTTTATAATCTGCTTGGTCCAAACAGAACTTCCCTACACTCTGTGTTCCTCCTGAGCCCATGGTGCCCAAAGTCCTCATTAACCCTCAGTTTTCTTTTGGAGAGATCAGCAAAACTGCCATGGACATGAAGGAACATCTGGACGACACCTGCAAAAAGGAACTGAGCAAAATCTCCAAAACAGGTTCTAACTTTTATGTATTTAAACAATTAAAATTCTTACAAAAATAAATTCTGTATATTGTTCGTCCACATTGCTTTGTGGTGTTATTGTTTCACTCACTGTATCAACAGTTGGGGAAACTCCTGTGTATATTCTTCTGCCACGAAATGGAGACAAAAGAGTCAAAAGTAAGTATATAGTAAATAACAACTATAAAATAACTATTAAATGTATAGGCTTTAATAGTTCACATAGAACATGAGCAATGTGTGTGCCTGGGTGTGATTCTTGGCTTGCCCCTTCATCAAGATTTTGAATCATTGTAGGTCCCTCAAGAGTGGACTTTCAGGAACCAAAAACGAGAAATGATTTCTTGAGATGTACGTACAACATTTCAGATTGTTATTTTTTCTTTTTTTTCTTGATTTCCTTTTTAAGCTAAAATATTGTGTTGGCTTAGATTCCTGCCGGTTGTCATTTGACCCAAACACTGTGTACAAAGAGTTGGTCCTGTCGGAGGGAAACCAGAAGATCACCAGGAAGAAGGGGGTGCAGTTTTACCAGGACCACCCCGAGCGGTTTGATGGCTTCTCCCAGGTTCTGTGTAAAGAGCCTCTGAGTGGTTTCAGGTTCTACTGGGAGGCCGAGTGGAGCGGGGAGTTTTCAGTGGGCTTGGCCTATCGGAGCATCAGCCGCAAGGGCAAAAACTCTCACAGTCTGCTGGGGTACAACGACAAGTCATGGAGTCTTCTATGCTCAGACGCTGGATACTCTGCTTGGCACAATAAAGTCGATCGAGATCTTACCAATGCACCACGAGCGAGTAGAATCGGCGTGTACCTAGACTACGCCGGTAACACTGTCTCATTTTATTCAGTGTCAGAAAACATGGAGCTCATTCACAAATTCAAAGCTGAATTCACAGAGCCGCTGTTTGCTGGGTTTGGAGTAGGCTCCTCTGTGTGGCTGTGTAAACTTAAAAATACTGCAAATTAAAACTGCAGTAACTAAATATGAATGGATTGGAAAGTGACACTTGGGTATGCGCAGATATATCGACTCAACATCGGTATCGACCAATGTATCTGTTGTTCTAAAAGGATACATTCTAATATTCTGCGTTAGAACTATCCAGAAAAAGGAAACGATCATTGGAAATGTCTAACTCTAGGAAAGACCAAATTTAATATAAATCTATTAATGTTTGTGGGTAATAAATACATTTAAAGCAGTTATTCATATGTTGATTTCTTAGTTTGAAAAAAACTAGCCTTAGCATACAATTATTTATTTTTTTACAAAATATTGGTATCGGTATCGGCCAAATTGGTAATTGAAATATCGGTATCGGCCAAGAAATTTCATATCGGTGCATCCCTACAACTGGGGCATGTATGACTTTGAATGAAGTGAATAAAAAATGTTAGATGCAAACGATTTGGCAACATTCTATAAGCATAATATTGCATTTACTGTATAGAAACAATGAGATTAAAGGCCTAAAGATTGTGTACACCTTACTGCCACACCCACCCCTGCTGAAGAGGGTATCATACAGAAAGAGTGTTCTTTCTTCTTGGCCTGCATCTGCTGTAGACTGTATTTAATGTTATATACTGTAATATATAACAGATAATACAGCTTTTATGTGTTTTTTAATGTTGGAAAATATATCAAGTTATATTATTATTTCCATTTCTGTACCATTAAATCTATGGAATATTGATACTGTTTATATTCAAGTGTTTTTTATTCTGTGTACCTTCATGCTGATGACAGATGTCTCTTGTATACTTTTTAAACTAAAAACATAAAAATACGATTTAATTGTATTTTCATTTTATTATAGTATTATGATGCAGATGCCGGCCATAAACAGGTGATTTCAGTGAGGTTATATTTACATTTTGAATCACCATGAAAGAGCTCATAGTGGCTCTCAAATTTTTCACACCCCTGAAAATATTAAGTACCACTTTACTCAATTGAAACCAGGAATAATTAAACAAGGACTGAACCAGGTCTAAACCAGACCTAAATTGGGATTAAGACTAAATCAGTGTTAAACCTGGACTAATTCAAGTCTAGGCTTAAATCAAATTGGTATTAAATCGATCTAAACCAGACACAAACCAGGGCTTAAACATTGCTATTATTAACAAGGACTATAGCTGCTGCAGAACTAAACCCAGTAAACACCAGGATGAAATAAAACTAAATCAAGACTTGAATTGCAAAATAGAGTACCACTATAAAAAGCCTAAACACAGCGCGTAGGTGTGTGATTGGTGTTTGGTGGTGGTGAGAGGGGCAAACTGGTAGCTTACCACCACCAGTGTATGGAGTGAATGAATAATGCAATTGGGAAGTGTCTTTGGGTGTCCTGAAAAGCACTATATAAGTACAATGCATTATTATTATATATTATATAACAATGAGGTCAAAAGAAAAGAGCTGCCATGGTTAGATTTATTGCCAGTGATTTGTTAGGGAAATGACTCAAACGATATGACTGTTTTACATACCAGATTTGTTGGGAACATATGGCGTGACTAAAGCTCCATTCTCCATAATAACCATAACTCACAGATGTCAGCGGTCAATAAACCAGAAAGAACATTGAAGTAGCAGGTAGTCAAGTGACACCAATACGACTATTTTTAACTTGAATCATTTCAGACTATTTATTCAGGACTATTTAGATATATTACTGTTGTTAATACACCCTCATAGTGAAATACTTTCATTTCTTTGCTTTGATTTCTATTAAAACGTTTTACTAATGGACTAATGTGTGTTAAGAATTGCTGATTACTTTGCACTTGACTGAACTAACCATGTTTATTTAAGACATGCCCATTAGCAGCAGCTGAAACCTCTTGAGTATTTGAATAAACACTCTGTGAATACAGGTGCCACTTCACATACACTCACACACTGAGGGCGATCAGCTCAACTATATTTGGAGCACACTAAAGACTTGGATTAAAGGTAATGTACGATACAGTATGTAATGTGCTAGTCCAGTAATGTGTTTCTTTATAATCTCTTGTTCTGTTACAGAATAAAATGAATTTCACTCTAAATAGACCAATAATCGAGGCTTGTTGTTCACTCAACATGTTCCTGTTACTGCCCTTGAACTGCTACACTGTGTGGGTGATGTTCACTGGGACCAAGAGGACTCTGGACTCAGACATTTTCTCACTGAACCTGACTCTGTCAGAAATGTACTTTAGTTTGAACATAATATGGTTGTTTATCTTTTATCACACCAATGGCTATGTTTACTTTTATCTCTATATGCTTTCACTGGGATTCCTCTTCACAGCACGGCCGATGTTTCAGACCTGCATCTGTGTTGAGTATTATCTGGGAGTTGTGCACCCAGTGCTTTTTCTGAAGTGGAAACCACTCAGATACAGAGCAGTTTTTATTTCTGTCAACTGGCTCATCACTATTGTATCCTGCATCTACTGTGCTTTATTGTTTTATATTTCTGTGTACCAATATGCATTTTTTATTCAGAATTTAGTCTTCATGGCAATTGTGGTCTTCTGCTGCCTCTCTGTCCTCAAAGCACTGAAGAACCCAGGCCCAGGAGAAAACACTGCAAACAAAAAGCAAAACAACAGATCCAAGACTAGGGCCTTTAACATGATCGTCCTCACTTTGATTTGTATGGGCGTCAATTTCATTTTCTCTGTTGCCCCAATCCCAATCCAGTGTTGTTTTGATTCAGGCAGATATATTGAGATCTTAACAGTTTGTATTGCCCTCTCTTTAACCAGCGGTATCATGCAGCCACTGCTCTACCTACACAGAGCAGAGAAACTCACCTGCTTCAAACAAACTTAATGTTCAAGGTTTACTTCCGCTGTGTCCCTGAAGAGAAATGTGTCAGCTGCGTATGCTGCTTATATCTATCAAACACAAAACATGTTGGCATTTCACACAGTGGCTTTACTTATTGACCTACTTGCGGATTTACATTTTATTTTTATACGGTTTGATTTTAAACTTGTTTCATAGTAACTTAAAAGTGTAGTGTAGTGTAGTGTAGCGTGTGTGTGTGTGTATTTCAAATTTATGTTTATTATATTATTTTCTCAAAAAATACATGTTTAACTTTGCTCAAAATAAATGTTCACTAGAATTGTTACCAAAGTCCAAATAAAAGTATAATTCAACCAAGATTTTTTATTATCTTTAACACCATCAGCCAACTATAAACATGGTACAGGTAACTAATGTTAGTCGAAATGTTTGCAATACCATCTCTGTGCCAGCAGGCGGTGATGTTTCCTTTAGCAATAGGATTACAATAGTTCCTACAATCATCACAAAAGCGCACAGTTCAAGTTGGACATTGATTTGCCTGTGCTCTTTAGCGTATAGACCACCTCACAGGGCAGACTCTTCTCCACAGATCGCTTCTTTAACTTTGTGATTTTAAAGACCTCAAAGGGTGGAATGAGCACTTCTCTTTCTGACTCTCCAAGTTTTGAATAAAGCGAGATGTCTGCTCCAAAACAGGTCGTGATCTCAAAGCAGCTTTTGTCTCCAAACCGCGCAGCACTAGGGTACCATCCCATAGAGGCGGAGGTGAAGGAACCGAAGCGTACGGCCCGGTTCAAAACACCTCGAACGAAAGAACGGTTCACTCTGCGGAAGACAGTCTCGCAGCGTCCTCTATTGTCTTTACGCGCTTTGAGTTTCTGGAGAGCGTCAGTTAGAAAATAGTGAAGCGAGTGGTACCTGAATGAGCTTCTGTACCGGGATCTCTGCGTCCGTACAGCATTGTTAAAATCGACATAAACATTGGGCTTGTCCGTGGTGTATGCATAAATAGACATGATCTGTTCTTTGCCCAAAAACGTTGATGGTTTCTTGCCCCTGTTACGCTTCCAGAATTTGTTGAAGTATTTCTCGGCTTCACGCCATACAATAGTGAAGTTTCCTCCTTGATTTTTCTCATTAGGCAGGTATTCCATCTTGACCTTGGACTCCATCTTCTCTTTGCAGCCATTGTACATGTCATCAACAGCTTCCAGGGCCATGTCTAGCACAGAATACCTAGAAGGAGGTGACATCTGCAATAACACTTTTAATTAGTCACTCATTTTGCTTATATTTATACATTATGTCAAGTTTTACCTGCGTGAATCCCATCGCTATGTGGGACAGTAACAGTGATGCCCACAAAAGCCACATCTTCCAAGCAAGATCTGCACACAAGTGATCCCAAAAGTTTCTATGAATACTGTATTTTTTATTTATTATTTATGTTTGTGTTGAAATGCTTATACAGGAGGTGGGGTGTTGGGTGTGAGCTGCTGGGTTGTGGCTTGGATACGGTCAGCAAATTCAAACCTGTTCATAGAGTGGTCTAATTAAAATGCATTTGTCAACAGAACACATTGTCTTCAGTTGTAAAGGAAACCAAACATTTTGACTCACCACAGTAAATTCATTCACTGATCTGTGCCTCTGAGTGTGCACCAGCTGTAGGTCATTCCAATCAGTGAACACACCTCCAGAGGTGGGTAGAGTAGGCAATAATTTACTCAAGTAAGAGTTACTTCAAAATAATGTTACTCTAGTAAAAGTAAAAAGTACTCATTCACATAATTACTGGAGTAAGAGTAAAAAAGTACTGGTGACAAAAACTACTCAAGTCCTGAGTAACTGTTTGAACGTCATGTCAGATTATCTGTTTAATTTTGTGGTAATCTGCAAAAAAATACAAAGATAATTATATAATAATAATAAATAAACAGATTTTGAAAATTTCAAAAGATAAACTAAAAACATAAATCATATTTATTTATTTTTAATTAAGGCACAAGAAACAATTTCCACATCATCACATTTTTCACATAATGTGACACACAGAGTAAAACTGTGTAAATGTAACTGAGTAAATGTAACAGAGTAAATGTAACTGAGTAAATGTAACTGAGTAAATGTGACTGAGTAAATGTAACTGAGTAAATGTAGCTGAGTAAATGTAACTGAGTAAATGTGACTGAGTAAATGTAACTGAGTAAATGTAACAGAGTAAATGTAACTGAGTAAATGTAACTGAGTAAATGTGACTGAGTAAATGTGACTGAGTAAATGTAACTGAGTAAATGTAGCTGAGTAAATGTAACTGA
>JAVQKC010148883.1:0-24960 GCA_036025475.1 Philypnodon macrostomus | reverse complement strand
CCCATTGAGATTGCAAATCTCTTTTTCAAGGGAGTCCTGGTAAGACAGCAACACAATTTTCCATGTAAATGACAACAGAACAGATCAATTCATCATCAACAAATCAGCCAAGACAAATCTTAAAACTAAAAACAGTGACACGTCATGGAATCAACTTCAAACCTTTTTAAAATGTTTTTAAACTGGGATATTGGGATTAGTTCCCTCAATTTTAAGGTGATTTATAAAATTAGAAAATACTGAAAAAACAGAGCATAAAGGGATATAACCAGGGCTTGACATTAACACTAGCCTCCTATAGTCAAACACTGGGTAGATTTCAACACTTCTTTATAGCCACTTTGGCCAGTTGGGGTGTATGTACATATACTGTATTCTAACATAAGAGGTTCTCCTGATGCTATGTTAAAGTACACCCTTATTCTTTAGTGATACATTAAAATAAAATCTATGAAATGCAATAAAAAACATGCATTACCATGACCACAAGCAAAAAGATAGAAAGTTCTGGCTAGTGAAAACACTGATTAGGAAGCATTTTTTCAAAGGTCTAGTCACAGCGGCCAGGGAGCACAAAAGTTCATGTCAAGCCCTGGATATAACAAAAACACATCAAATAAGTGGCATGTTTCATTAAAAGTTAAATAAATGAAATGTATTTGTGTTAAGTTAATTAAACGTATTTCAATAAATGTAAAAAAGTAAATTAGGGTTAGGGTTGATTTTCTGAATAGTCCGTTTTTCACATCTGCCTTTCTTTGTTTGCTTATACGTGTTTGATAAAGCCTTGCTGAGTTGATCTGAAAGAGTTTCCTTCAGCTCTGAGCAGGACCCTACAGGTATTTGCCCCCCCTTGCAACTCCCTCCACAGCCCTAGACTTCACCAACAAGGCCCTTATTGTAGCCGGGGGTAAACCGATAGTGCTTTGGGACGACTTCAGCTATGTGGTTACCCAGGCAACCACCTCCAACCGTCCCAACCTCAGTCACCCCCCCACAAAAAAGCTTTACCTCAGTGAAGCTGCTGCATTCATCCATTCATTCATTTTTTTGGAGTGACTTTCTTTGAGGGAGGGGGGAGAAAGAAGGAAAAAGGTGTGCTTTATACGGCTCGCCTGAATGCAAAAGGGCAATGGGTTTATCCGGGACAATGACACTTACTCAGAACTCTGTCAAAGCCACTTGTATTGGACGGATATGTTAGGTATCTCTTCATATATTCTAACTATATTACAATGTGATACCAGGTAGGCTTTTTAGTTGGGTCTTTTTGCTTCTCTATAACACCTGAATTAGTAGGTTTTGTAGGAACGATAAGGTCAGATCAGTTTTAGTATTTTATGGTAAATGTGAAATATGTTTACTTTACAAAAATAATTCAGGAAGTTCAGGAACAGATTTTAGATTTATTTATCAAAATATTACCTAACCTAACTGACCAAGGACTAAATTTGCCTTCTCGGCAAATAATACAAAAATAATAATAAATAAAAAAAAAATAAAAAAATAAAAATAAAAAAAAAAAAAAAAAAAATACAATTTTAAATTAAAATGTTATTTATAAAGCTCTTTTCGAGACACTCAAACAAGCTGAAAAAAAAAATAGTTCCTTATCTTCTTGTCCAAGTGGTAAAATCACTGTTGTACAATATATTATATAACTATTATGCCTGTTTTGTCACCCCATACATGTACATGTTATGCCAGTCTCTCTTTTCTCATTGACAGTATATTCTCAGTCCTACCTTGTGAGTGTGTCTCGGGCTCACTGTTTCGAGGACTGCTGCGGAGTCGTCTTTCGGGTTTCTTTCCTCCAGGACTGATCCCGCCGCCCGACCCCACTGACCCCAGCAATGGGGCGTGTGACTTGGTGCTGTATCAGAAAAACACAATCAGGTTAATTGTTAAACGTTTTAGACAACTTCAAAGTGATATTTGAGATAAAGCTTTGAGCAGGTATTTTGTAGAAGTACAGCCATATTATGTAACTGTTGTCCTGTTGGATACTTGGAAAATAGCCATTCCCTTCACTTGATGGTTCAAAAATACCGTAGTTAGGACTCTATTTTTTATAGGAGCAATGCCACTGAGATTAAATTGCTCTACTCTACATTGTCAGCTTTCAATATATGGCCAAATATTTTACAACTAATATATGCCTTTATGTGTTACTGGGCATATCAGCTACAAGACTAAAACTTTAACTACCGGTAGATCATTTTTTATAGTACTGTATTCAAAGTGTATGAAACTACAGTATATTTTCACCTGTATCCATTGTGTTGTGGCCCCAGGCTGTTCTTGTAGTGAGTGGAGGGTGGGGAGTTCAGTCGGTTCTGTCGCTCTAGCCTCTTCTCATTGATCTTTTTGGGCTGTGGCTTTGTGTAGGTCTCCTCTCTGCCAATGTAGTTAGCCATTCCATAAACAGGGATGATTTCTGTAGAAGAAAAAATACACATATATTTCAAATAATAATTTTTCTACTGTTTACATTCATTAGATGTACTAATCAAGCCCAATTTATATTTATTATATTTTATTTTATATTGTATTTCTTTAACCTCTTTTGCATTAACACAGTTGTATCTCATCTCTTATCTCATCACATGTAGCCAGTACCTTGGTCGGTGTACATGGGGGGCAAATGATGCTGGTAGTACTGTGGGGGTATCTCTCCGGGGCTCACAGGGGGGTAGAAGGAGTGAGAGTTGGGGATAAAGTGGGGGTGGGTCAGGTATGGGGGCAGGTGATGTGTAGGCGACAAAGCTGGAGAATATGAAGGAGGGTAGCACTCTGGAGACTGGGGGGTCACCACCACCCGCCGCACCCCCGTGGTGTCCTCCAAAACCTGGGGAGAAGAAGAGACAACACCATGGTGAGAAAAGCCAAAGTAATAATAAGGGTAGGATTTCAGCCTGCATGTTTGTGGATTATTGGCACCACATAGCAGCAAGATAAATACATTTCAATTTCAAAGCAAATAAAGAAAAAATACATTGTCTTAATTGGCTCATGATAAGAGAACTCCTCACACTGGCTTTTAACACAAAAATTATGTAAATTTCAGATTCAATTCTTTCCAAATCAAGCAATAAAAATGGCTACTGAATGTCTAAGTGGGTTGTGGACACTAGTCATGCATTATAAATCCAATACATATACAGTAAAGCTTACATTTAGGATGGTTTAGGATCAGATCTGCGTTTTCATAATCCCTTAACTCTGACCCCTCCCACTCCCACACAAGCAAAATAAAGTTGGTATGTTTGGGCTTTGTGTGACTCAGGTGTTGAACAAATCAACAACAGATTATGGTAGTGACAGACAAAGCAAGAAATGATCAATTTATGGTGAAGATCATTTTTACACTATCTTACTATTGTGATAGCTCTATTGCCATTGTTTCTTGTTTAATTTGCTTTTTCACCTGGTTTATCTCCACAAACCTGATCTTAACATTACTGAGTCTGTCTGGGATTATTAGGAAGAGATAGAAAGATGTGAGCAGCCTACAACCACTGATAAAATGGTACATGTCTGCAAAAAATGTATACAAATAGACCTTATATTGAAAAAGTAATACATAACAGCCTGCCTTCAAATATTTTGGACATTTTGGGGTTTTGAGCGCTCCATTGTTGCCATGATTAAACCATCTGCAAGCTTCAAAAACAATGTTCAAAGCAAGAAGTGCCTCAAATTAACATATATATTATACAACCATTCACAATCATCCTAGCCAGTGGCAGCTCCAGACGCACACATTCCAGCCATTCACACACTTTCACAGACCCACATACCAGGCTCAGAGCAAACACACAACTCCCTGCTGAGAGGGGAAGTCATCTGCCTGGTCCCTAACAACAACAACAACACAACACAAAGAGTAACACACAAAATAACACACTGGCCAAGGAACACAGAGGCGCTGTTAGGGCTGTTTTATTGTGGGTCCAGCCACTGAAATGGTCCCAAAAAAGTCCCCAAAAGTAAGTCATTGTACATATAACTAGGGCTTAACCAGATCTAGACCAGGACTAAACCAGGACTTAACTAGGAATTAACCAGGACTAAACCAGAACTAAACCAGGACTAAACAAAGACTAAACAAGGACTAAACCAAAACTAAACCAGGACTAAACAAAGACTAAACCAGGACTAAACCAGGACTTAACCAGGACCTAACCAGGATCTAACCAGGAATTAACCAGGAATAAACAAGGACTAAACAAGGACTAAACCAGGACTAAACCAGAGAATGACGTAAACCAATATTCTAAACCAGCTGTAATAAAAACTAGATCTAAACCAGGGCCAAAGTAGGACTAAACAACAGAATAATGTAAACCAATATTAACAATAAACAAACAATATTAAAACAGGCTACAGTAAAAATCAGGACTAAACCAGAACTAAAGCAGAACTGAACAAGGTCGGATGATCTATTTAATGTTGGTCACATACATTCAGCTTCAGAGGTAAAATGTGGATCTACAACTTAAAGACCACGACCAGTATACTAAAGGGGGTGTGAAAGAGGAAGAGCTAATCCAAGTAGGAAAAGCCTGAAAGGAGGAGTGGGTGAGGAGGAAGAGGAGAGAATCTGGCCCTCATCCTCATTTCTGCAGAACCCCCCCAGAAAAACAAGACCAAAGTCCAAAGCATGATGTTCATTTCACCTACATACTACTGACAGGGGGACAAACATATAGATAAACACGTAAGACACAATTAAGACAAAATCCAGTTAACTGTAGGAAAATAAAATGCAGGCTCAGTGCGAGAGAGTTAATTGCCCAGATATCCCACGAGCTCTGCAGTCAATGTTTATATGCAGTTAAGCGTACAAATGCATATGCTTTAAATGAGCTAAATATTGAACATTCAATCTCACTGTGACCATCTTAGGTCCGGACCCGCCAGTGAGAATGTACGAGTGTATTCTAGATGACTGCACATGGTCATTTTTAAATTAGTATAATTAAATAGCCTGTGATCGACTGGCCAAACCTTATGATAGCTGGCTTTTTTGTTCTTGTTTACCAATTAGTACCTATCTTACCGAGCTCAAAGCAACAGCTAATTATTTATTTGGGCTTAGAAGTAGCACAAAGTGTTCACTAGCGTATGATCCCTTGAGGCTGGATTTAGCAAAACATTATGACAGACGCTATAGCTAAACCAGTCCACATAATGCTGTTGGTTCCTACTCTTTTTACTTACTGAACTCTCCGATTGAAGTTAGTGTTTTATATGGTTGGTTGTGATCATTAGCAAAACATATTTCAATATTTCACCAATTAGCATTATGGTTTTCTACAGCTAAAACACCTTCTCTTCCTGTCTTATTGTCCAAATATGGTTGCTACCACAATTTGCCAATCTTTACTAGGCTCTAAAACAGGTGATTCAAGTCCATTTTTTATTTTGTCCAATTCCCTCCATTTATCTCATCATCTTTCCCAATGGACTCTCCACACCACCCCCCTGTCTCCCCTATCAGCCCCTGTTTATGTAAGCGTGACAGTGTTTCCCGCTCACTGCTGGCTCGCTCCCTGCGCACACACACACACACACACACACACACACACACAGACGCACAAAAACAACACAAACACACACCCACAGTGAGGCAATGACCTGGCTTCCACTGGCACTGGACCACCACCATCAGACTTTTGGAAGAGACTACTGCTGCTTCTCTGCCTTGTAAGCACCAAATGCACTAGACTAGGAGCCAAACCTCATTGTCAAACTAAAAAGTGTGTTAATTCTCTTTTGGGGGTAGTTTTTATGTCTCGTAAAGGATGATAATTTAATTGAGAACACCCAGTTCAGTCAGGTTGTATGCAGGGGGGTTTCTGCCGTAAGACGATGAAGATGAAATAAACAAACTTACTGGTTAACGGACCAGCTGAAATATATTAAGAGATACTGTAGCGTGCAAATGTTTTAAATGATGCATTAAAAAATTGATATTGTTATTGTGTAAGCAAAAAGGATTGGATCATTGCCTGGATCCAAGATTTTTACAGTAACTTACCATTGTGACATAAGCCCTAGTTTAGCTCCAAAAACCTGATCTAGACATCACTGAGTCTGTCTGGGATTAGCATGAAGTGACAGAAAGAAGTGAGCAGCCTACAATCACAGATAAAATAGTTTACTGAAGTATACTTTTGATGGCAAAGTCACATGACTGGATTTAGAGGTTTCTTCTAAATGATTATAAATGATAGTGTAAAAGCCAAACCTGTGAGATGTATCCTGGAGGTACGTGAATGGGAGGGATTGACCCATTTGGAGACATCATGGGAACCTCTGCAGGACCTACAACAGAGAAAAAAACACTTGATTTAATTGGGCGGATTTGCTTTGCTCTTCAAGTCAAGTCTCATTAACACACATCCATCAACAGGGCACATGCTGGGAAAACACACACATTCATACACATTTACACACACACATGCATACACACTCACACACGCACACATTCATACACATTTATACACACACGCATTTACACACACACACACACACATATTCATACACATTAATCCACATTTACACACATTCATACACATTTATACACACACACACACACACACACACCTACACACACACACATTTACACACACACACCTACACACACACATGTTTAAAGAAGAGTGCAAAGGCTGTGACCAGAAGGAGGTACACAAGTCGTGAAGTAATTTCAAACAAGAACTGAAGATGAAGATTAGACCTTTACAAAAGAGCATTAATGAAACTATGACGCAGAAGAATGGTACATTATAAAATGTATTCAAGAATTCACTAACTTCTACTTCTAACTGTGACCTATAGTCCAGTGACTCAGTATATCCAAATACATTAAGTGCACTAATAGTCATCTTAAAGAGTAGTGACAACATGAATGAGTTACTTAAACCAAGCCCCATTTATGTAACTAGGGCAGGCATTTCCGAGCAGAGCGTCTATAGGGGAGACCTGTAGTGCAAATATGTGACGGCCGCGAGGTCTGTGAAGAGAGATCAGAACGATAATCTGTTGAAATGGTCTTAGGGCAATAGGCTGAACTAACTGTTTATTATGGGCTCAACAATATATGGCACAGTAAAAAAGTACTGATGATGATCAATTTAGGCAGATATTCTGTCTAACGTACACACCACTCTCTCAAAATCAGTCAGAAGACAGGGACTAAATCAGGACTGAACCAGGTCCAAACCAGAACTTAACCAGAATTAAACCAGGTCTAAAACGGGTTTATGCTATGCCTAAACCAGGACTACCCAGAAGGCAACGCGTCGATCTAAACTGTCCTAACAGTCTAAAACATAAACATATAGCAAAAAACTATTGAGTACCACTATAGAAAGAGTGTGTACCACCAGTAGGTACCTGTACCATAGTTTGAGAGCCACAAACCCTCCCAGACCATATGAAATCCAGTCACTCTGAATTCAAATGCATGGGGCTTTACTGTATATTTCTGCATAAAAGCATCTGGAAGCTACAAAGTCGAACATGGTGATGATGGATGTCTATACTCACTCAAGAAAATACCAGCCTTGAATATATAGAAAATATAATAGAATTAGCAGATTGAAATGATATTGACTTTTCCACTGTGCATATCTCCGCCGCTGAATTTTGGTGTAAGTGCAGGGTTTTTTCTGTCTGTGATGGAGGTCTGCTGCTGGTAAAGTCATTGAGACCCCATTGGGACCACTGGACCAGGCCTGGCTTTAGAATAAATCAGACTAAACAGACAAAGGCACGCACAAATATTTTCTGAGCGATTGAACCCATGTCAAGATCACTTGGCTTATAGCTCACATTCTCCATTTATATCAAGAGGAACAACTATACATTTTATCTAGAAAGCTTTATGTATTTTGTCTTTATTACTGTTCTTCTCATTATAAATTCACTGGCTACTTTATTAGGTACATCTTTTTGATACATGATTTAAGTGATTTGGAACATTGTTGGTATCACATTGGCTGCTATTTCAGAAACTGTTGATCTATTGAGATAATTGACTTTAAAGAGATCGGTCCCAAATAGAGAAAATATATATCAGTGAGAGGCTAGTTCTGTACACAAACAAAAATGAATGTCCACATTGGCTCATGATGATGGAAAGTCTAGGGTAACTAAGTTAAAATGAGGCAGAAAACATAATATATTCTTCTCTCTGCACCTTTTCATTCAAGTATTGTACTGCTTGTTATTTATTTTTATTTTTATGGAATGAAAAAAAAAATAAAAATAAAAAATAAAAACATGTTGCTACCATGGTCTGCCAATGGTCATTCTTGAATCTGATGGACTATAGAACCAGAAGACTATACAGTGACCATATTATTAGGTACATGGTCTACCTAATAAAGTGGCCAGTTTACAGTACAATATCCCTTAAGTGAAATATAACCTTTATAAAACCCTATGTCTGTTTTGACCCCACCTTCTAACCTTGAACCTACATTACTTTTACCAATGAGTCTTCTGTTTAGTCCATTACTCAGTCCATTCATCACATCCTGTTTCCTATTTCTTACTCACTCTAGCCTTTCCTATCTCCTACCTCTACTTTCTCTCTGTCCCGACCTTGCAATGGATGGACGGCCAAACAAACAAGTACAGTAAACACACACCTACGCTAGTCTGGGCCAAAGTCTGAATTTAGAAATATGTGGAGCGAGTTTAATCCAGGTTCATAGGAGACAGAGCTCTTTCAGTGACATGAAGGCTGTATAAAAGTCCTCATTGAAGCAGAGACCAAGGCCATGGCACAAGTCAAGGACACAGTCGAGCTTCTCTCAAACCTCTTTCCATCTGCCCTTGAGTGTCTGGCTGAACCCCTATTACAGACAAGTCACTGTGGCATGTCCTACAGTACAAGTCTAAGTGTAAAATTCTTTATGGGTAATTGTAATTATGTGAAAGTTATTTGAGCATCATGAAATTGAAGTTATGATCCATCAATGCAGCAAAAGTGTGCAATAACGATAGGTACTAAATCATGTAAACTACTGTTATACTGTATTTTTCATTGCAGAGAGTAAGTTTAATGTGAAACTAAAAATACTAACTTAATTCTTAGGGCTTTTGTTAGAAATGCCTGGACTGAATCTGAATGAATACCCCACTCTTTTACAGCCCATGTTGAGTGCATGTTGAATTGTGTACACTACATTTAGTATATTGTAAATGAGTATAGTTTCAAAGGGTTGGCCAAATTATTTGTTGATGTTTATGGGTCAACTCTAATGGTTCAAACTTTCATCTGCTTCTCACAACGATGCCATAGAGCCCCACATACACACTTTGGCAAACAGTGGTGTGTTTGGACAGTCTCGGCTGCTTCGGAGCTCCTCACTCGGCAAACAGCAGCATTCCTTGGATCACACACTCACAGAGGGAACATTCCCATCCGCGGCCCCCCGGATTGGACCCAACAGGCCAGCTTACCCCCCCCCCCCCCCCAAACATACCCCCATCTACCCCCTCCAACCCAAACCTGCACCAAAATACAAGACACTCTTTGTCCTGTGATACTCTTCATACACACTGCAGTAAGTCATTCAGAGGCAATTGGAAACGTTAAATAGACAATGAAGAAGTTGTGCATGGAGTGCTGCAATTGTGTGTTAATTAAAGGTGCACAACTAAACCAGGACTAAATCAAAGTTTAAATAGAACTAAACCAAGACTAAACAAGGGCTAAACCAGGACTAAATCAAAGTTTAACTAGAAATAAACCAAGACTAAACAAGGGCTAAACCAGGACTAAAACAAGGTTAAACAAGGGCTAAACCAGGACTAAATCAAAGTTTAACTAGAACTAAACCAAGACTAAACCAAGACTAAACAAGGGTTGAACCAGGACTAAATCAAAGTTTAACTAGAACTAAACCAAGACTAAACAAGGGTTAAACCAGGACTAAATCAAAGTTTAACTAGTACTAAACCAAGACTAAACAAGGACTAAACCAGGACTAAAACAAGGATAAACAAGGGCTAAACCAGGACTAAAGCAAGGCTAAACAAGGACTAAACCAGGACTAAGCTAGGACAAACCCTTGGACTTAACCAGGACTAAACCATAACTAAACCAGGACCAAAGAACTACTCCACAGACTATGTAGTAATAAACCAGAACTAAAAAAAAGCTATAGTAAGGACTAAATAAAGACTAGATAAGGCTTTACTTTTTAAGTATTTGAATACCAAGATATATTGTACAGCTATAGCACTAAACTGCAGTAAAAGTGCTTGTGGTCATTGTTGTAACATCCTTCTTTGCTCTTGCCTCATGCCTTGCCCTTTAAAAAGCCAGTACTTCCTCTGCCTAATCCTTAAGGAATCCCAGACAACGCTATGGACCAACTGCACTGCCCTCCCTGCTTCTCATCTCCATCTGTTGCTCCTTCCACTTCCGACCGCCGCCAAGGTCAGGTCAAAAGTCAGCTATGAGGTCATCTCTTGCTTATTCAATGACATCACCACAACTTCAACCATGACAGTGAATAATCATACGGCCTCTACGGATTGGATATCTTAAAATGTACATCCATTCAATTGCGTGTGTTCCAGAGATGGTCAAGGACTAGTAGTGACACATAAAAGGCTAAACAAACTGCAATCAGTTGGTAACAGGAACAAAGTGGGAAATCCAAAAAGGCCCCTTAACACAAATGACTTACTCAATATTGTAACTACTCACTGGTTTTACATTTACTGGATATTTTCTTTCAACTTTTAGAGCAATCTGCCAGGCACCAAAAACATACCAATACACTTCATCAACATTAATCCAATACTAAACAACACAAAGACTAAAGAACTAGACAAACTGTGGAATTTGACCAAACATCATCTGGTTTGTCCATGAACCCTTTGAATCTAAAGATGTCATCTGCCTAACACTTTAATCCCAACATATGTTAGGTCTGTACCTTTTTGTTCCACACGGACAGAGGACAGAGGAGGAGATGATGCAAGTTTTCATCAGATGTTTCCCATGATGCAGCTGTCAAAGGCAGCTGTGGCGGGGCCTCCAAAGCACAACACACACAAACACAGAGGCCTCACACTGTTCCTTAGATCCACAATAATAGACTAACATATGCTAACATACCACAAACCGGCATTATCAGCTCAGTGTCTGCTCCATGTTGTGTAATCTTGAACGAACTGGCCACTTTATTAGGTTGGCCTTGTACCTAATAATGTGGCACCGGGGGGCACTTCTGCTGCTGGAGGCCTCTTGATTTGATCTTGATCAAGTGGTTATTTGAAGAAAGAGTTACTTTCTATTACCTCAAACCCATCTTTGACATCTGGCATCAACAAGTGGCCAATAAATCAAGACTTGAATTGCAAAAGTGCCACAAGAAAGAGTCCATGCACCACCACTGGAACCCACACCACAGTTTGAGATCCACAGTGGATATGTTGTTCTCTGCCTATGGGACTGAGACAGCATTCAGCCCATAGAAAGAACAGACACTTTCTCTCCTCCTCGCCTCGGTTCGGGCGAGCACATGTGGTCACCATATTGAAAGGAAACACAGACCCTCTTGGGAAAGTGTGTGTTAGTGTGAGTTGTATCAGAAGAAGGCTGTTTGTGAGCTGACCTACTTAGAAAACAACTCAACTCCAGTGGATTTCCCAAATTCTTTAAGGGGCCCTTGCTAACTTGACTTTTCTGATCTTTTATCACGGCATAATAATGTTTCCTTGCCAAAAACATACCTAAAGTTGAATTTTGTTTCATTCATGCATGTTTGAGTAATCCTATGCTGAGACACTGATACTCTGAGGAGCTGAAAATGAAGTATCTATTCTACATAGATAGGGGAAAAAAACACTATTTTCCATTGTGTTCATTGGCTGTAGTGGTGGAGTGGGTGTGGCCAACAGGGGAAAGTGGGCCTTAAAAAGGACATGCACTTGAAGTTCATTGGAAAGTTATTCTAGCCAGTCTTGGTCTCCTGTGAGAATCCCGTGGACCAGCTGTCTGTACTACATGTTCATTTGTATTAATTTACAACCATGCGTGCGTGTCCGTATGCATGTGTGTATCTCCGTGTGTGTATCTCCGTGTGTGTATCTCCGTGTGTGTATCTCCATGTGTGTATCTCCATGTGTGTATCTCCATGTGTGTATCTCCATGTGTGTATCTCCATGTGTGTATCTCCATGTGTGTATCTGTGTCTGGGTCGGCTGTGACGTGGCACTGCCTGGAAGTTATGCAAGCATCAGCGGGGTAATGTTATCTGTCCTCGGGAGCTCCAAGACCAAGACCCTCCCACAGCCGCTTCCTCTCCGGCCAGACCGATACACACTGCATCTCACAGGCAACTGGTGAGCGGGGGTGATGACGTATCTCAATCATTTAGGGCGGCACAATATATTGCAAATGTATGGTTTTTGAAGTGGGTTTAGTTCTGGTTAAGTCGTGGTTGAGTCCAACTTCTGTCCTGGTTAAGTTCCGGTTTATTCTTCAATAAACTTTGAAAATGGTAAATTATAGAATATGGGCTTAAATGTATATTCAGTCAAAACAATCTCCAAATATGTTTTTTCTCAGATATTTCTAGTCCCAACATTTTTCCAATACTATGCAATCCTAATCTAATCCCTAGTGATACTGCTTACATAGACTTGACTGACAAGAACAAGAACAAGAGGCTGTACTGTGTGATAGGAAGTGGCCTATAATACAAAGATGATAACAGAGCAATGATCGGACAGAGGAAACGTGGGAGACGGCTTAAAAATAGCACATATTATATTCACAGTCCGGGTGTGAAACATATGATGCTAAGTAAACACAGCCTATCTCCGGTGAGTCAGGTCCGGCGGACATCTTTGCCGTGGGCAGGGTGAAGCCGTGATGGAGGAAGTCGGGGCTTCCTGCACTAACCCTGCCCTTAGTAACAACAACAACAATCTGTGTGGCAGACAGGGGAATAGATCCAGCCTACCAAAAGTAAGCCATGGAATAAAAATTATAATACAAAATTGAGACTGGGACTAAACCAGGATTAAAACTGGGATCGCTAAACAAGGACAAAATACTGGCAAATGATATCCATGATGCAAGAGACAAATGTTACATGTCTGTAAAGGCGCCTGGATGCTTTAAATGAATGTTGTCAAATTTATAATATCACCAATTAGCCCTTACAGATCATTTAGTTCTGTCTTAGACATGGTTTAGTCCTGATTTAGACTTTGTTTACTCTTGGTTTAGAACTGGTTTATCCTGGCTCAGAAATGGCTTTAAGTAAGGATTGACCAAAGAATTGTATCATATATCTCCATAAAAATCAAAACTGATATGATATCTGATTTTACAATTTTATTTCTTAATTTGTAAAAAAAATAATAATTGTTAAAAACAATTGCAATTAAATCATTGTCACACTATACAACATATATTTATTGCATGTTTATCTTATACCATGCAGCCCTAACATGCATTGCCCTTACAGAGAGCCACCCAGACCTCAGCCCAGCTCTCCTCTGCGCTGAGGGACATAGTGTAATTTGAGAGGCCTGCTGATTTTCTGTGGAATGCGAATCATAATCCCGAACCGCTGTTTGAAGCCTGGCCCTAACTGTACTGTAGACTTTTAAGTTACATAATGCTGTCACAGAGAAAAAGAGGCCTCTATACTCTAACAATGACAGCTTAAAAATATGTCCACGTCATACCTAGTTTTATCACTTTTTTCGTTTGTAGAAAAACAACCAACCAATAAATAGCATCAGGAAGGGCATCTGACATAACTTGGAAATGAATATCCAACTTACTAGAACACATAAGAGGCACATGATTTGCTGTGGCGACCCCAGAAGAGAAGGGAGGAAGACAAAAACTGTTCCTCAAACTTGACCTTTTCACATTAAGCATGCAATCCTCTTTACAGCGTATGCAGTAATAAATGCACATATCATTACAGAGATATAAAACAGTTATTGTTTGTGGAAATCCCCTACGTCAGGTCGGGAGGTGTAACTTTACAAGAGATGAGGTCACATTCAACCTACCTTGTGATGCCCTAAAGCGATATAGAGATAGCATATAGGATTTATAGCAGATAGGCCCCAATGGTAATGATTTAGTCCTGGTTTAGAGCTAGTTTGGACCTAGTGTGGATCTGGTTTAGTCCTGGTTTTGACCTTGTTTCAGAGCTCGTTTAGTCTTGTGGATTAGTGATTTATAGCATAGGCCCCAATGTTAATGATATCGCTTGTTGTATATCAAAGAGTCGCTTGATTTCTTAGTGGTAGATATACAGTTGATTAGATACAATATATTATCATAATCAGTTAATAAAGAAGTTTATTTGGCTTACCTACGCATTGATAGATTTAAACACCAGCCAAGGTTGCATCCTAACATCTGCCTTATAGCCTACAGCCAGATCATTTTGCAATTCCATAACACTATCCATCGAATTTAGATCAAATGGACGCTTTCTTTCCTATGTATATTTACTGGGAGCAAAAAAAAGGAGGGCATGCAGACTACACCCATTTTTTCCAAGTATTGATCACTGTCAGTGGCTTATAGAGGATTTTTTTTTTTACCTGATATTATATTGTGTTAAAGAATCTTTCCCAGGGGTTGCATTCCTCTCACTGTTGTATGTGCAGCATATCGTGTAGTGATCCTTGTATAAACTGTCTAGAGGCGTACAAGCCCAGATCTGTTTAGTGTTGAGCGTTTTAGCATGGGTGCCAGGCCCGTACCTCCGCCCAGTACACCCAGAGGAGGGGTGCAGTCAACGGGACGACCTACTTCTGCTTCTGGGTAAGGTCCAAACGAGAGGAGAACGTAATGTCTGGAGGGACACTCAGCTGAGCACGGCTTTGTTCTGCTATGTCTTAGTAAATTCAGTTTACAGGCATACATACAGGGCTGCACACAAACATTTATGGGGCTGACGATGTAACAAAATTATTCTACATCAACATTATAACCTGAAGAAAGGCGTTTCATATTAAGTCTGCATGGGCTTAGTCTTAATTTTGTCCTGGTTTGGTCATGGCTTTTGGTTTATATGTAGTTCAGTACTGGCTTTGACCTGGTTTTAGGCCTGGTCTCAACCTGGTTTATTCTTAATTTAGTTGGTTTAAGGCCCGGTTTAGAACTGGTTTAGTGTTGGTCTGGACCTAGTTTAAACATATTTGAGGTCCGGTTTAATTCTGGTTTAGTTATCCTGGTTTAGTGTTGGTTTGGACCTAGTTTAAACATATTTGAGATCCGGTTTAATTCTGGTTTAGTTATCCTGGTTTAGTGTTGGTTTGGACCTAGTTTAAACATATTTGAGGTCCGGTTTATTTCTGGTTTAGTTATCCTGGTTTAGTGTTGGTTTGGACCTAGTTTAAACATATTTGAGATCCGGTTTAATTCTGGTTCAGTCCAGCTTTACCTTTGATGCTTTATGTATGGTTTTTAGTCTTTTTGAACTCACTACAAAACACTGAGGTCTGTCAATTTGTTATGTAATCTTACACATGCCATAGCAGCACCTGCACATACAGTAAGTGAACCATGGAACGACACTGACATCGGAAAGAGTTTGTGATGACTTCAGCAAAAAGAAAACAAAATGGGTCACACCATTTCTATTTCTGTTCTTATCACAAGGCTATATTCCCAGACTGGAGATATCACATGCAAACGGCCATGTAACGCACACAAAAAATCCACAATCCAGACACTGGTGACTCATTGTATCCATTCGCTAATCAAGTCGACATGTCTGCAGGCACTCACAGGGCTAAGAAGTGCAACAGCTGCTATTGTGTAAACAGACCCAGGACAAATAATCATTTCCTATTCACCCTCCTTTGTACCACTCTTTTAAGACTTAGAGATTCAACAATAATATGTGAAATTGAAGCTGAAATAGAGGAACCTGTGCTTACTTGTCCAATTTGAAAGTAAATCCAAATCTAAATGTTAAACAAGAACTAAACCAGAACCAAACCTGGACTGAACCAGGACCACACCAAGACAAACCGAGGACTAAACAAGGACTACGCCAGAACTAGACCAGCATTTAACCAGGACTAAACCAAGACTAAACTGAGGACTGAGTCAAGACTAAATTACTTTTTAAAATATATTAATATATTACACTGTTTTTGTATTGGATTCATTAGACTGTTAATTTGAGTGTACATTTCTGCCAGGTGCAAGACTATAACAACATTGCTATACATTTAGTTCCTTGTGATATGGATAATGCATTTGCCTATATTGAAATTACAATGAATGTCTAAACCAGGGCTAAAGAAGAACTAAACCATGTGTGAACCTTGTCTAAACTAGGTCTAAGCTCACAGTCCTCTTGCATTTACTTTATTATCTTTTTCCCACAGAATTTCCCTAGAACTTCCATCCTCCTTTTTCCTGCGTCTATCTCAGCACATGTAAATATGGGGCATTCCTCTGGTGTGAGTCACGGTCTGAACAGCGCTCGGCTTGTGTCCTCCACAAAAGAACAGCGGAGAAAGTGAAGACAAGACGATGGCGATGAAGAGGAGTCGTGTGAATGTGAGTGGAAAAAAGAGTAGGCAAAAAAATGGGACTTTCCCTCAACTCCAAACCTCTGAGCTCAACTAGTGTGTGCCATGGGTAGAGCAGCAACAGAGTTCAGATATTCGCTATAGGAAAAGTATCAGACATATTAAATTGATAACTAAGGGAAAATATGGCAGAATTTCCAGGGTACTTTAGTTATTATCATGTAAACAATCACATGTGGACGGACCATATGTAGTGGAAGTAGCTGGGCAGTCGAGACCAGGAATACAAGTGTATTGGGAACTCCTTTTGGAAATAGGGAGAGATGCAGTACATCTAACACTCAATACACTTGAGAGAATGGCAACAGTTTATCTCTTACTTCCTGTTTACTGACCAACTGTAAGAGTCAGCAGGTTAAAGCAGAAATTCTAGGTCCAGAAATTATGTTAAATGCATAAAGAATATAGTCATGTCCTGTTCTATGATGTAATGTGGGCACGCTGTCATATTAAATATTTTGCCTAAGTCCCGCCCTTTCCAATAGTTGATTTGTGTTGGCCAATAGAGTTTGAGTTTACAGAAAGCTATGCTTGATTGACTAGCTGTAAATCAATTGCCTCTGGGGAAATTGGGGCACATAGCCAGAATTTCTGCTCTAAGGGGTAAGGGTTGTGACCTCAAATGAGCACTGCATATTGAAAATATCGGAACTGACTTAAATTCAGATGACTATGACGTGTTGTGATGGGCTGAACATAAATGCTCATTGATTGATTGGTTATGAATTATTCTGAGCTGGAAAATGGTAAATACTGGGTTATTGCAAACTCTATCAACATGGAAGCTGAGGAGGAAGTAATGCTGGCCGGACACAGACAGCCCGGAGGGAGGCAGAGGGAGAAGAAGTGCTCCAGCTGTACCCTGAGCGTCCACGGAGCCAGGAATTTCATCCCTGGAAAAGCATTCTCCCTTTTTCACTCTGTCTCTCCCATCTCTCTGGAAACTTCTGAACGCCTCTCTGTGCGCAGCTGCTGTTCACACACTTTCACAATCGAAGACAGCCAAACTATTCTCTAGAGTTTGGGATATTTCTTTCCACAAGACCCTTTTGTTGGATCTAAGTTAGGATTGTCCCAGCAGCAAATGTGAAATTTCACTTGACTGCCCAGGCACCTAGACCAGTGGTTGTCATACTGTTCAAAGAAAGTCATGGCTCCAGCTGGGTTTCCAAGTATAATATTTAATTAACTATATAACAAGCCCAACCCAGGTCTAAGTCAGGACTAAACAAGAACTAAATCTAGATTAAACCAAGACTAAACACAGACTAAATCAGAATATTGATTGATGACAAGGTCTAAACCAGAATTATGCCAGGACTAAAACTGGTCTAAACCAATCGAAAAACAGGATCCAACTAGAACAGAGCCAGGACTAAACTATGCCTAAACCAGGTATAAATCATGATTATACAACTGTTCACCCATGAAGCCTCAGCTGCTAAAGTGCAAAACCCTGTGTACCACCTTTGGGACCTGTACCGCAGCTTGAAAACCACTGTACTAGCCCATGTGTGCAGCAGTTATAAAGGGGTGGCTGGGGTCATGGCTCCAGAGGAAGTGCTTTCAGCAGACACGATCAGACACGCTTCACGAATACGCTTTCGTTCTCCATGTTGACTTTCCCTCATTCTATTTTTTTTTTATTTCCAGACCATTCCGCTCCCTCCCATCGGCTTCTTCCTATGACTCTTCATGCTTTACTTTGCACTGAGGGCATTGAGTTTATAAGGCAGCGCTGGGCAGGGCATGCAACAACAATCAGCTACACACAGACGAACACTTAGTGACTTAGACCTGGGCAACAGAGGACAATCTATATACAGGATATTTTTGGTTTAGTTTTAGCAATTCTGGAAAACATTTGAGGGGCAACTCTAAAACAATGGTCCGGTCCAAGAGTTAACACAAAAAATAACTTCAGGTAGTTAATGGACAAAGTTTTGCCCAGAGGGACCACATTCCACCACACCACCTGGAAACAGAAAGAGAGAAAGAAAGAGAAGAAGAGAGAGAGAGAGAGAGAGACAGAGAGAGAGAGACAGAGAGAGAGAGACAGAGAGAGAGACAGATAGAGACAGAGAGAGAGGGGAGAGACAGAGAGAGAGAGAGAAAGAGAGAAAGAGAGAGAGAGAAAGAGCGAGAGAGAAAGAGAGAAAAAGAGAAAGAGAGAGAGAGAAAGAGAAAGAGAGAGAGAATTTCCATGGCGACCTGCTTCGTCCCAAAATCCGACGAGACATCATAACACAAATTCAAATATTCACTAAACACATCTCCAGAAGCAGGTTTATAGTTGGCCTCAAGGGGAAAAGGGGAAAGAGACTCACAGGCCACAGACAACAATACCTCACTAAGTTAGCTTCAAGCCACTCAAATAACATGCACAAAATTACAACGTAACCTTCAGTGCAAGGCTCGATGCTTTTTATCAGATAAGTAATATTCAAAAAGTTGGTTTATGGTAAGACACTAACCCAGCTTTGTTAACTGGCTAACTAAGGAACTGAAGTGACAATATTCCCAGCAAAACACCAAAACACTCACATATGACATATGACATATGACATATTACATATTACATATTACATATTACATTCTTAACAGTAATAGTAACAAATTCAGAAGAAAAGTAGTGGAAGCACAATCAAAATACAAGGCTGACATTACATTACATCGGTTGTTCTCTGGTTTAGTCCTGATTTCGTCTCAGTTTAGGTTTTGGTCCAGTTTTATCCAGGAATTAGCCCTAGATTAAAATGTGTTTTACTCTTTTTAGGTAAAGCATTTTCAGGATTATTGACTAATAGGTCGTTTTTTATGTGATTTTTTTTAATATATATTTTTTATGTTATGTCAAATACATAAATAAACTGCTCTATTGTCTGCAGATTTGTTCCACCTGGGATTTCTCTGGCATCAAGTCAAATTGTATTAACTAGAGTGATTGCAGACCTCATCATATTTCAGCCATACCTAATAATGTACCACCAGTAATGACATGCGACTTGAAAGGGGAACTGGGGAAAATCACAAAGAAAGAATGAGCATTTACAAACGAGCTCACATCTGTTTTCGAAAACACAAAACAGATATAGACGTGATTAACAAATTGCTCTGTCCAGATGAGACAAACACTAAAAGAAACACACAAACAGCTGGTGCAAAAGATACAGTCACTGAGGCAATGGAGTCAAGTTATTTTCCAAACTTCAAAGCTAATCAAACATAATGCAATTTTAAGTTAACAAATATGAGGGCGTATAGTAGTCTGCATAACCTCCACATAATTTACAGACCACCAACAAATATAATGATGGCATCCCTATTGGCAATTTAAAATTTGACACTTGTAACTGCATAACTTGGGCTGCACAAGATCAGAAATCCATACAATATAATTGGATAATACAATATTGATATGATGTAACCTTTTGGAAGAGCTGTAACTTCACATACATAGAATTCATGCAACATCTAGACAATATTATTGACAGCAGAATTGAGGAATGCTTTGGCCATTTGAGTTAGCTATGGGAAATCATAACGGCAATATTTTTGAGCCAATTATTTTAGCATTAAAAAAAAGCATAATTTTACTGAAATGGTGCTTGTATTGTGTGACCCTATAAATAAGCCCTGGTTTAGTCTTTTTGTCTAGCCCTGGTATAGTCCTCTCCATTGAAATGGCACTTGGAAAAGCCAATATTTTTGTTTGGTGTGAAAAGTTCGAGAACCACTTTATAGAATTGTGTATAATATCTTTTTTAGCATTTATTAACATTTATTTAGCCAGGTAAGTCAATTGAGAACACTTTCTAATTTACAATGACATCCTGAGGCAGCAAGAGAGGCTGATAATATTAATATCAACAGGTATTTCCACAAGATAGCAGGATTATTGACATTATGCCCCAATCAAATCAACCACAAGTGAATCACAGGTGATATATTCCCAGATCTGTGACGTCATATCCTCCCCTACATCCTGCTTCACCCCCCACCCTCACCTCACCTCCACCATCATAAAAAAGCCCAACAAAGCGCAAACAACACAGTAAACCAACACAGCCTTGTAAAGCAGACATAGGGCCATATTAGCACACTGACATTCCAGAGCAGGGCACACTAACACGCCCCTCCATCCACAGTCTCGTACCCTTTGAAGTGAGTGTGGGAACCGCGCGGGGGGAGTGGTCTTATTAGTGGGGGAGGGGGCACAGACAGCATGGGACAGGAGTTGGGGTTTGGATTGTGGGGGTATAGGTAAACTATGATGCGTAAGGCACAATATCAGAAACAACAATATCAAAAACATGCAATATATACAGTGCAATAAATACATGAATGATCTGCAATTATTGACACTATTTTAAGTAAGTACTCTCATAAATGGTGGATATACTACATGAGATTAGATCAACATGGTGAGAGATGAAGAAGAGGGAGGGGTCAGGGTCAAAGGTCAGGGGAAGCCAACCTCAGAGCACGGAGAGGTCAGTCTGATTCAACAGGACATGGAGACACGCAGCGGGGGTCAGACATTCACGTAAGCATACACGACAGTACAATCATTAGCCTATTTTGACAGTAGTAGGGTGACCAAACAGCATGTCTCCAGTATTTATCTACTGTCATTGATTATAATTATTTTTATCCATGTTTATAAATCTGCCTCAAACTGACAGTAGACATAGTGAATTCCAGGAGGATCAGGTAGTAGTACTTACCTGGCTTCATGTGATTTCATATACTTATTAGGCAGGTTATGGCTAATCTGAAATGCACCCACCACTTTCTTACACTGTGCTAAATCCATATTTTACAATTGGAAATCATGAAACGTGTTTTGCACAATGTAAAATTTCACAACAGCAAACCCAGAGAGATAACATCTGTCAGACAAATAAACCTGAAAAAGAGTAGTCACTGGAGACAAATGGCGACTCGAGCGCCAATGAATGGATCTCTATTGACTGCAGTGTGGATGTCTCTGAGCTGGTTGCATTTGTTTCTGCCTGAGTGTGCGCCTATATGCACGCAGCTCACCCTACACCGACTAAACAGGACCTACTTTATATAAGATCTGGTCCCTGCTTGTGCCTTGAAGTCTCTCTAATCTCCCTCAATGTTTCACACACTGATGCACACAACTACACAACAGGTATACAAGCAAACAGTTCCTGGTATAATCACACTGCAGCCCTGTCTAAGGCCCTCAAAAACACGCCTCTAATTAAACTTGCTGACCTGGTGCAGTGAAAGACAGACAGACAGACAGAGTCAGTGCGTGTGGCCCTCTGCATTAAAAATCTGTGCATTCAGACATGACCCCAGCGAGCCCCTGCTACACCATCCAATTAACTGTCATCAGTGAAAGAAACTTCACAGCCAAGCTTACTCAAACAAACAGACCTGAAGATGAAAACTCTTTAAAGGGTCTGTACTGTGCTTTTTTAATTCATTTAGTTTGACTCAAGATTAGTGTTTTTAAAGCTATATTTGTTGAAAGCACCATCTATTTGGAAGCTGTTGCCTTCTCTCAGCTGCAAATGCTCAGATCACTTTAAGGCCCTCTTTTTCCCTGGTGGCCACACCCACTTCACTACTACAGCCAATGCAAACAATGAAAATTAGTAGTAACGGGACTGGATTTTTTCTCCCATGTCCATAGAAAAGATACTCAAACAAACAGATATCAAAGTTAAAAGGGATATTATGTTTTTTGCTTTATCTATGCTGAGGAAATCAGATTAGGCCGATGTCTATTTAAGGCCCTCTTTCCCCCTGGCAGCCATGCCCACTTCACTACTACAGTTAATGCAAATAATGAGAAGTATTAGTAACAGTACACCTATCTCCTGAGAAGGAAGGGTCTCAGCATACAGGATTACTCAAATATGCATGAATGAAACAAAATACAAAACTGTGTATATTTCTGATGAGAAAACACCATTATAACATACCAGAAAGCTCAGTAAAGTCAAGTTGTTATAATAGGGTCCCTTTAAGCCATTGAGTAGCTTAAGATTTCAAATGGCTATCAAGCAAACCCCTGTGGCATCTTTCCACTGAAGCAGTAAGCAACAGCTCTGATGCCTATCTCAAACGTCAGTCCTCTCTGCACATGTCCTCTCCGTCTGTCAGTCAGTCATCCTAATGCATTTGTCCCGGGATTATCTGTGCCTCAAAGCTCTGTCAGGACGATGCTTCTGATTTCAGAGAATAATTTAATTACAAGGAGGAGAGAAAGAAAGAGAGGCGAGCCATCATTAGTTACAGTGAGATGAACAGGAGGTGGGATTACTGGGAAACTATAGACTCCACAATATAATAATAAATGATAGTGCATGGGTTTATACAGCGCTTTCCTCAAGACTCAACGACGCTTTACAATTGCATTATTCATTCACTCCACAGTCACACCCGGTGGTGGTAAGCTACTTATCCACAGATGCCCTGGGGCACACTGACAGAGGCGTGGCTGCTAGTCTGCGACTACGGCCCCTCTGACCACCACTAAACACCAATCACACAACATTAATTTGTAGGCAATGTGGGTTTGGCCCAGGGACACAATAACAGTATACACTTGGGCAGGGATTCGAATCAGTGACCCCTCTGGTTTCAATATCCGGGGAAACATTGGCTGATGTGGTAAAATAGGTTTTACAACAACTAGGTTATACTGCCATTGTTGTCCTTGGGCATGTACCTTGTCTGAATACTGTATATGAATGTGGCTGTGTGATTGTTAAGGTGTGTTTTGCAGTGCCCCAGTGCAAACGTGGCTACAGAGGAAGCTTACCATCACCAAAATATGACTGTGAAGTAAATAAATGTCCTCAAATGTGGACCCTTTAATGTCTTGAATGCAAGCCTATTATTTATTACCAATCACCAGATAAATCTCCCCAATCATATCCATATCCCACTATTCAACATAGTAAATAGTATTTCTATCATTGATCACATAGTATATTAGAATGAGCAGGAACGTCGTCCCAGGACAGAAAGGAGGAGGGAAAGAGGTAATATGAGAAACACAAAGCCTTCTTTCACAGCCACGGACTCTGGTGACATCATCAAAGTGAGACGCAGAAAGACTTTGGGGGAATTCCTGAATGCTGTGGTTGCTGCTGCCACCCTCTTTCCGCCTTTAAGAGCTCTTCTAAGTGGCTTACATTTCCAGGCTTTTCATGTCGTTCCTATCAGATAGGGCTACTGAGTCTACCCAATCTGTCAGACAGAACGTAAACCAGCAGCTTTCTTTAATTTGGAGATAATACGCTCAGATGCCAGTATTTCCGCCTCACTTCCTTTTCCTCATCCTCATGGAATTATGAACTGCAGTCTTCAAAGGGATAGAACAGCACCGAGAATTTTGACCAGCAGATCGGGGTGTATGTATGGTATTAGTTAGTATAGTCACATTTTAGCTACAAATGGGACTTATTTACAGTATACACTTTATTAGGTAGACCATACATTCCACTCACTAGATCTGGAATCTCTTTGAATTTTACAGGCATTAACAGTGATGCCATACCTGAAGTCACTTAAATCACCTTTCTTCTGATGCTTGGTTTGGACTACACATGACCCAGTGACTTCATGCAAAGTGATTAGCTATTTGAGCTCACATGCAGGTAAATAGGTCTACCTAATAAAGTGGGCAGTGAATGAGTCAGTCAAACCATACCATAATACTGTACCAATTGCAGTGTTGAAAATAAGTGTAATATACAATCATTGAAAACTGTATACTGAAAATGGAACGTCAAGACATTAGCAAATGCATGTGTAAATCAATAGAAAATGCCCATTCCCACATCATTTTACCCATACATAAATACAAAGTGCTAGATTCTGACTTACCCTGAATGCATTGCAGTGAGCCGTCTTCTGCCCGGATGGTGAAAGTCTCCCCGGGGTTCACCTGCACCAAAATCACCTGCAATACACAACACTATCATCAAATAAAAAACAATCAAAATTCCATTTATTTCACTGGAATCTGCAGAAAACTGTGCCAACAAGAAATATGTCTATAAACTGAACTGAAATATCACCCCTCCAACCAATAGGGGTAGGAAAGTGACATAGGACAGAATAACTATTGGCTTCCACAGTAGGGGCGGGTACAAAGATGGATTGAGTTAGCAAAGGGAGAGAAAAGGTGTTGGGTAAGCTGCTGTGACACTGTTGCACACCTTGGCATGAGGGAACAAGGCCTGTGCTGTCGTCCCGACAGCAAAGTGTATATCGGCGAAAACGACCCCATACGTCTGCCCCGTACGTCTGCCCCGTACGTCTGCCCCGTATGTCTGCCCCATACGTCGC
>JAVQKC010148831.1:0-18161 GCA_036025475.1 Philypnodon macrostomus | reverse complement strand
AGAGGCTGGTGAAGGTTTGGGGTGAATGTGGTGTGAGCCTGGAGGAGACAGAGGCTGGTGAAGGTTTGGGGTGAATGTGGTGTGAGCCTGGTGGAGACAGAGGCTGGTGAAGGTTTGGGGTAAATGTGGTGTGAGCCATGATCTCAAATCAACCTCCTGATTCTCTACAGGTGTGTGTCTGAATGAGACAAGGGCCTATCAGAGCCTGAGGGCCTGTGACATAGACATGTACCATGACATATTTTTGACCAATATGTAAATGTTACTGCAGCAGCCACTGTTTAACCTGAAGGGGGTTAATTTTGATTCAGGGTTTAGTTACTCTTTAATGGTGGCATCTAGTGGAAAACTAAACACCCAATGTGGCCCTGTAGAGACAGGTTTCTGTCTATAAAAAAACATTAAACTATGAAACTGTGATGGGATTGTGACCCTGAGGATCAGACCCTCAACCTTCTTGTTGATGGGTGGAAGCTAAGCACTTGGCCTCTGCGCAGTGTGCACCCATGTAATTTATGAAAAACAAATTAAAAAAGATAAAGCAAAAAATATATATATAAAAAGACTCAAACATATAACACAAAGCAACAAATCTTTCAAGTAATAAGGTATCAATGTTATTATGCACTAATGTGAACATCATTTTAGACACAGTACAATTGTTTCCAACTGTTTACCGCTATCGTTACACCGTTCTCTGAACTGCAGCCTGGAGTAAACATCATGACACATTCTCGTCCAAACTATAAAAATCCATGGCCTGTTTTTGGGAGGATAATGAGATCCTGGCCCACTTCAGTTTACAGGTGTGTTACAGAGAAAAACGTCCAAAATAAACACCTCGATCTGCTCCAGAGCAGTGATATAATCCTCTGCCTCCAGGCCCAGAGTGTTGATTGTTTAGTGAGACTCACAATGGGCAAAAGAAATGGAAGGAAAACACAGCTTTCCAATCCAAAAATGCCAAATGTGCTCAGATCAACAGTGCACTGAAATGTCATCCAGCATGTTCAGTAACGCCAAACCTGAAATGGTGCTATTGTATAATGAATGTTGATCAGAGCATTAGCATTTGAGAAACTAATGCTGTTGGTCTGCAGAATAACATTAACTTGAATGTGACCCATTCCTGTGAAGTCGGAAATAAACATAAAAATGTAGTTCGTTTTTTTATGTAGCAGTTAGCTTGATTAGCAACAACTGAGCATTTTAAGGTGTTTTCCAACTGCAGATGCTTGAATACCCCAATTAATACTAATCTGACTAATCTTTGCATGTCTTTAGTCCAGTATAAATGCACAGAGTTCATCAGCATTAGCCCAGTGCGGTATAGTGTGTGCTAACTCCACTCAGCACAGTTTTATATGAAGCTGCTGCAGTGGTGTCAGGTGGTATTTATGAGCCTTGTAACAGGCTCTGGCTCAGACTCTGGCTAAAGCACACCTGGTACTACACAAAACGGACAACACGCACACAACAGCGTACACTAATACGCAAGGCTAATGTAGTGGATGGGACCAAATCATGCAAGAATGTACAATGTCTCAGTGCTGGGACCTCTGCCAAGGTGTTATAGGCACTATTTTGAAGTGGTAAAAATATATAGTGCCCCGGCCCCAGACTAAAACCAGGGATCTTCTAGTTCAGGGGTAAGTGCTCAGGAGTGGGCAATATGGAGATCAAAATCGAATGATGATAAAAAATCAGCTTAATCTGGAAAAATCGTTAAATTGTGATACATTGCATTCATTTCTGCTCTACTCTTCACCGTCATTTTTACTGTAACAATGTCAGTGTTGGTATTAATTAAACAATATAAATAGTATTAAGTATTATGTTTAACACAGGATGGATTGGATGTACATTGAATTTGTAGTTAAAAAGACACACTAATAAAAAGTAAAATCGTGATAAAAATCTAAATTGTGATATTAAATTTTTGTGTGCTCTATATATTGAACATCAAAGCCCTTAGGAATTCATAACTTTGCCCTATCTTACAAAGGTAAATCATGAATACAGACAGTGGCCAAAAAACACACTAAACATTACAAATTTAAAAATAGTCAAACTGAATATTTATATATTTCAACCAGTGTCGCAGCTATGGTTGTAGTCTTCCTATTGTTTTGACACAATTTGAGTCATCAGTCTTTGGTTCACCTTCGTGGATTCTACTGGACTTCCTCCTGTTTGGAGATGTTGTAAGTGGATTTACAGATGGCAACTACAGCAGAGGGAGACACAAACAATCTCAGGCGCTTTTAAAGAACACTGAACAGCATTTTACCAGCAATGAAGACTCACTAAGTTTAAAAAAAATAAATATATATATATATATATATATATATATATATATAGTACGTGAAGCCTTTGGGATTACTCAGATTACTCAGATTTCTGCATAAATTTGTCATAAATGTGTCTGATCTTCATCTAAGTCAACAATAAACAAACACATTCTGTTTAAACTGATACCGCACATATATGATATGATATGTTTTCATGTTTTTATTGAACACATGTGAACATTCACAGTGCAGGGTGGGAAAGGTATGTGAACCTTAATTACTGGTTGACCCTCCTGGCAGATATAACCTCAACTAAACATTTCCTGTAGTTGCAGATCAGACCTGCACTATGGTCAGGAGGAATTTTGGACCATTCCCCTTTACAAAACTGTTTCAATGCAGCAGTATTCTTGGGATGTCTGGTGTGAATCGCTCTCTTCAGGTTGAGGTCAGGTCTCTGACTGGGCCACTCCAGAAGGTGTATTTTCTTCTTTTGAAGACATTTTGATGTACTTCTATGCTTTGGGTTGTTGTCCTGTTGCATTACGCATCCGCTGAGCTTCAGTTGTGACTCAGATGAAGATCAGAACACATTTTATGACCAATTTATGCAGAAATCTGAGTAATCCCAAATGGTTCACATACATTTTCTTGCACCTGTATATATATTCTTAGTGAGCGACAGGGATGAGAAAAAATAATGGACTTAACCAGCTTAACTACACAAATGTAGGGGACGAAAACAACACATATCATTGGTACAGTGAATTACACATAATAAAAATCCAATCAGTCTCATGGACATAGTAAACTGCTCCACTTCTGTGAGTCTAAACTGCTGATGTCTGCAGAGGAAACACTGCTTTGATCAACAATAAACTGTTACGCTGGATAATGGAGCTTGTATTCTCACTGGAGAAGACGGCACATTTTCAACAACACAGCACAGAACAGAGAAATGACTTCACTTTTATTAAATCTGTCACAGAGCAGGAGATGAAGTCCTGTTGTCATAACGAAATCAATGAGCCTTAACAGCTGCCTCTAAACTACACAGGACATGACTCTCTTTTACTCTTTTGCTTGACTGTCATGTAAAACCTTTGTAAAGTACAGCCCACAGTCTTCAGACCTGGAGAGAGAGAAGACCTCAGCTCAAATCTAATCTAATTCACTGACTTTGACTCATAACTGAATATCCACCACCTTTACAATTATTCTGATGCAATTGATACAGTACAATATATGGCTGTGATCATCAATTGTAACCGATTATTGAAAAAAAAAGACTACTAATTCCAACTGGTCTCACACACACCTACTACAACCATAACATAACATACAATTGACTGGCACTACAGATTTAAGGTCCTTTTAGCCCTTTGGCTGAAATGTCCTCTGGTGGTGAACAACAGAATCACCACATGACCTCCAGGGGAGCAAGGGACTGACAATGAACACAGATGAATTATTGCAGTGTGTTAAAACATGAAGCAGACCATTCCAATGAGAACGCTGCTGATTGGGATCTCCTGACTGCACACAACATACAGTCAAAAGAAGAAGAACGTCAATGTGCAACCACCTGTGCAGTCCTCTATTTATACTGTTATTAATCTCATCTGCAACTTCTTCTCATCCAAAGCCTTTCATTGCCAATAAAACAAACGGAATCGTAACCAGTCCAATGTAATCCGCAGCTGCCCCCTGCCCAGAGCCCACCTGTCCCGCTCCAGCCCCTTCCTGCTGTGGTCTCAGGGGGGTCTTTAGGAGGTTCAGCCCCTGCTAGCACACCTGTCTCAGGCCGTGATTTATGTCTCAGGGGCTGTAGCTGTGGGAAAGAGGAGCATGCTGGGAGCTTGCCTTCCTCTTTACTCTATTTACTTGTATTACAATTTAAACTAAGAATTAAAAAAAAATCAGAAAAATCAGATCATACAAACACGTTTCACATAGACTGGACCACTATGCAATTTAAATTACATTATAGTACAGAACATCAACAAACGTATACGGTCTGGCATTGCTCCAAGCCTCTGACTTTCAAGACACTGACTTTATTATTGTTTTTACCAATGTGTTATATAGAAGCAAATGTTAATGGGAAGTAAAGCATTTCTATGGCCCAACAGTAGGTCCTCCTGCAGAAGCTTTGCTCAGGTCTTAACTCCAGGAGTAAATCCTTTGGTGTGAAAAAGAGAAAAGAGTTTGATGGAAATGCAAATGTTGAGGAGGGTCTTGTGCTGTGGTGAAAGAGCCTCCCCTCTCTCTCTCCCACTTTGCTCCCACACTCACAGATGCTCAATGGGAGGCTTTCTATTCAACAACACAGTGAGCCCACATCCTCCATAGACACAGATTCAACCAACTAACACCAACTGACAAGATTCACGCACATCTTAGCCTTTACAAGGACATTTATAGGACTTTGTTGATCATTTGGGGATGGCATTTTCTCATTAATAATCAATAATAAAAGAATTGATAGTAAACCCAGTTGAGTATGCTTAAAACAAATCTTGCTAATTACTTATCAGTCAAATAGCAGCATTCAGGGTTAAAGTTAAACTACAGTAGCCTCAGAGGGTCAAAACTCAAAATTCAGGCACTAGTAAGAATGAATTTGTATACTATAAACTGTGTAATGGACATAACCGTTAAACACAGCAGCCTCAACGGGTTAAATCTACACAAGTCATAAAAATATAGCTGCTGTATATAATTTTTGCCAGTTTGTTTGCTGGGGTAAAAAAAAAATAAAATAAAATACTTATAATGCATTGTTTACCAATTCACTTTATATTGAATCACGATTCGATACACCATTCATGGCTCATGATACCAATAGTATCTCAATATGGTGATACTGCAATACTCAATATATTGCACATAATAACCTACAATATGTCACATTTTTTTAACAGTTTTGTTGTGGTTTTTTTTAGAAATACAGTTATTTAATAATTAGAACAGTGAATACTTCAAATTTATCTCCCCAAAAATTCAACCTTCTGAAAGATTTTATTTTTGTGAAATATACAACTTTTTATCAATTCTGATATACTGATACTGCAGCCTGCAATAACCATATCTCCCCAAAAAAATCTCCATATACAATAATATTTTGTCCCACCTCTACTCAAGATACTTCAAATATATCAGCCTTGAAATGTCAAAACCCAACCTCCAGGAACTCCCAAGGGTCAAAACTCAAAATATGCTGTATTTAGCGTATGTTAGCAGCAGCTCGTCTCAGAAACAGCAGACCACGGATTAAAGTTTTAGTGCCTCACATGAATATTCAGGTGAAGGCTGTAGCAGGTAATAGTGAAAATGGGTTATGGGCCTTTTTCTTCTCTCTCTGACCACTTAAGGGGGATTTCACTTCTGTTTGGCATTTAGTTTGTTTTGAGACATGGTACAGAAAGCAAAAGTCAATGTACAACATATACAACTATAGTGGGGTTGTTTGGTTAAGGCAAGTAAAAGCATCATAAAATTGTACAAAATTGTCTAACAGATCAATGGCACATTGGAACATTGGACTCGGAAAAACGCTATTCACTTTCAGGTTTATGGCATCACATGTTATAGGCATGATCGGTCAAAAATACTGATCATGTTATTGACCGTCAGTCTATAGATCTTGTCAACAGACGTGTACAGAGCTACGTAAAAACATATGCCCTGCAATTAACTGGCCATTGTCCAGGGTCTACCCTAGTTACTGGGATTGGCTACAGTCACCCCACGCACCCACCTGACAGGAAAAAGAAGGTAGAAGATGAATGAATCAATGAATAGTATTGCATTTACAGCATATTACAAAATGTAAAAACAGTTGTTAGATTATTTGACTGTTTTTATTTAACCAGGAAAGTCCCACTGAGATTCAGAATCTTATTTTTAGTCCTGGCCCCAATAGGGAACCTATTGTACATATTTTTAGTGGTGCCCAGAGGAAACCTACACAGACGCGAGGAGAACATGCAAACTCCACACAGAAGGGCCCTGACTGCCCGGTCTGGGAATCAAACCCAGGACCCTCTTGCTGTGAGGCAAGAGTGCTAAAATAACACTTGACACTTGACTCATTTTATGTAATGAATTCTCCTAGTTTCGACTTTTTTTTATCAAATAGAATCCGACAGGTTGTATTTTGGAATTTGTTGACTACGGTAGCTTGTAAGATAATCAATACTAAAAACGTATAACTTAGACAGCCTTTGAACAGCAAAGTAAATAATCCAACCTGGTGAAAGCACATGAACACGCTGAAGTCACTAAAACCACTTCCTAACTTCTTACCTCTCCCTGAATGGAACATTATCCTGGTGTTTAGTGCTGGGTGTTTAGTGTTGCTGAGTTGCATGGGCACGGTCCACCTGCAGATAGATGCAGCCTCATGTTCTCAGTCAGTTGACAGTCATGTGCTTTTGGTTTGAGGCCAATCTTCTACAAAACCAACTGAGCTAATAATCATGAAGTCATTCCTCTCCCAACATCTGCAAGTGTAAAGCCTATAAAACCCATACACAAGTTTGTAATGTAGTAAATATGCACTGCTCTAGGCTTGGCTTTTTTTTAAAGGATTTTGAAACCAGTACAACTGTGTGATATACCATTTCGTATTGCGTTGTATCTTTGTATAATTCAATTCAATTTTATTTGCATTGCCCTATATCACAACAAAATCCTGGTTACCTGGTTTACTCTTTTTTCAAAACCAGGTTTAGTCCTGGTTAAATTTTGTATAATGGTTTTGTCCTTGTTTATACCTGGTTTAGTCATGGTCCTTTTGAAGACTTGATTTAATTCTGTATCAGCTTTGGTTTATGCCATCAAAACATCGATCACATGGATAATTTCCATGTATTCTAGCATGTTTTGAAGACACCTGTTTAATTTGTCTTATGGGGCTTTGTCTATATCATTGGTTCTCAAACTGTGGTACGTGGACCTGTTTTTTTCCTGCTTGGTCTTACTCCAGTCCTGGTTCACTGGAACTAAATTTGTCATTTTTGCCTTGAGTTTTCCATTCGTCAGGGTACCTTTATCGTATGCACATCTGAAGAAGAGGCAACAGAATCAGCAGGAGTCATGTAAATCCACTACAAACAGAGCAGTGTTGTTATGCAAAGCCTGGAGCAAAGTGGCTGTTTCCCACCTTAATGCTGCTGCAATACACACATGCAAAGCTTCAGTCAATTAGTCACAGAAGGACGAAACAAGAGGCATAGGAGAGCGCTGGAAACCCCTCCCCCGCAAGACCATATAAGGACGTGGGAGGAGTCGACCCAATGAAGACATCCTGTAGTGCTTTGTCATTCCACAGTTTGCCATTTGTGCTAAAGAGGGAACAATTGCAGCGGCCTGGGGGGGAGAAAGTTAACGTGAGTGACCTGCTCAGTGATCAGTAACAGCTACTGTAGGCTACTAATGCTAATGATGATGCTAATAGGGCAGCTCCAGGGCTACTACAAGTCTCCTAGCAAATGATTGACCAGAGCATGTTTTTAATGGACTAACATGAACATAAATCAAAATGAGGATGAAACCAGGTCTGGACACACAAAATTCTATGCCTCAAAACCTCCTCAAATTAGGGGGAAAAACACAGCAAAAGACTCCTAAGTAACACAGCAAAGATCACACATACCACCAATGGCACTCCTACCCCTGCCTAAGCAGTACAGTAGTTACTGAAGAGTGTAAACAAATGGTAGATTGACTCCTGAGGGTTTTGAGCAGTCGAAATGTGCACCTAATTTGACAATCTACTACTACAGTGTTTGGCAAATGGTGGGCGAGGGTCCCACTGTGGGTTATGGGAAAAGTGAATTTAACCCATAGTACACTAAATACAAAGACTACATTATTATTATTATTATTATTATTATTATTATATAGGTACCTGCAATGTTGACATTTGGGGCAGGCTTATATAATCCTTTACAATCACTCATCTGTATAATGATGGTATTGACTAGGGCTACACAATGTATCACAAAATTAATATAAACCCATAAATAAATCTGGATATATTGCAATAACGCTATCATTTTTGAATTTTTGATTTTGCATTATTTTAGTCTTCTTTTAGTCTTAAACTTTTATTTTCAAGCCATTCTATCTAGAAAATAAAGGAGCTAATTCTGCTTAATTAAACGTGTATCAAAATACTGCAAAAAATATATTGAGAAAAACAATAATTCTCTCACATTGTGCAGGCCTACATCTGACCCAGGGGAAACAGGACCTGAGCTAATTCATCACTCTAGCCTCAACCTTCGTTTAATTCTTCCAAGAATCTCCTTGAAGCTCGGAGCGGAGGTGAAGGCCAGGTTTGCAGCACCAGTCTGTTGGGCATGGGCTGTGAGTGTTTATCCTGTTAAAGTATGTTAGCGCCAGGCCACATTCCCCCAGTCTACAAATGACAGCCTAAGATTACAGCCCTGTACTCGAAAACATGTAAGTAGAGCCCTGGAGAGGTGTGGTCCGTGATAGAGGTGTGAGCATGATAGAGCTGTGATGACAGGGCTGTGGTCCATGATAGAGCTGTGGTCCGTGATAGAGCTGTGGTCCATGATAGAGCAGTGGTCCGTGATAGAGCTGTGATCATGATAGAGCTGTGATCATGATAGAGCTGTGTCCATGATAGAGCTGTGATGATAGAGCTGTGGTCCATGATAGAGCTGTGTCTAAAAAGTAATTATTAATTCACATCTGCTATAAGGAGACATGCATTTATGGTGAATGACAAGTATGTAAGCAATTATCATACTGCACTATAAAAAGACAGTAAATACCTGTAAATAGGAATATGATATGAAGATGTATGATTGTGAAACTGGTAACATAAACTGCACTTTTTAACCCTTTACAATGTTTATGTTAAAATGATATAGAATATTAACAGGGATTAAATAATGACGCACTTGATGTTGAAACTTAATGAATGACATATCATTATTTGTTATTTGTTGAAGTTCCATATATTTGCCTATTTCTCCAGTTCATCAGCAAATAGTTTAATCAGTGCTAGAAAAAAAGTTCAAATGCAAAATTGTAACACTGATAATGTAATATAACAAGTATAAAGACATCTATAGTGTCCAATCCAGGGCAACATTTGATTTTGTGAAAGTAATATGCCATCAAAACATCTATCACATGTATAATTGGCATGTATTCTAGCATGTTTTTAAGACCTGTTTAATTTGCTTACATTTGTCTTATGGGGCTTTGTCTATATCATTGTTATGGAAATATGTCATTTTATTGCTGTTCTTTTAGGGTGACTTTTAACATCTGTCTATGGGGCTACAGATGAAAAATAGCCTTCTGGCTAACTATGGCATATTGACAGAAATGTTTATTAATATGCATTGTCCCCTGTATGAAATAAATAAAATAAATAAAATAAATTGGTTCTCAAACTGTGGTACGAGGACCTGTTTTTCCCTGCTTAGTCCTACTCCAGTCCTAGTGTAGGACTGGTTCACAGGTTCGGACATGATTTAGACCTGGTTTAGTCCAGGATCACATGATTAAGACCTAATTTCGACTTGATTTATATGTGTGTGAGTCCTAGATTGTACCTGGGACATAAATATATAGTACGGTGGTACTAGGCGTAAAATGTTTGAGAACCACTGGTCACCTTTATATATAGTGTAGGAATGCCATATGACTGTCTCAGCATGTTTACAGCGGCTCCACACGGATCGAGGCCAAGTGTCTGTCAGCTTCTATTAGAGGCAGCTGATACAGAGCAGCCAATTCAATGTACTCTGAACCTCTGCTCTCAGCTATACAATCACTGTGGTTTCATCTATAAATAGTCATACAGTAGAGAGGAAATGTCATATTTTTGATGTGGTCGTCTTCGTTAAGTAAGCTGTTCAAATATAACCAAAACATCAGCATCGTTCACACTAGAGCGACTGACAAAGTGAGGAAAAACATGACCAAGGACAAACTGTCGCTCACATCAACAGACTTCACATGCTAGGCTAAAAAAGGCTAAACAGTATATAGCAATGACTTACACATGCTTCAAAAGTTGGGATTTCAAGGCGGACAAAAGCTCCTTAGTGAGATGACATTACCTATTGTACTGGATTCACCATGATATACTGGTAAGGACATATTACAGCATATGAAAGTAGAACCAGAAGATAGTCATTCATGGATTATAATGCTCAAATATCCCCAGTGACTAGTACCGAATTTACTGTTATAAAATGAAAAGTATGGGTATTTTCTCAATTTCCCAGAACAATCTAAGAGAAACATTTAAACTCTAGATCTCAATTTCTTGTACAGTAAACAGTTAACTACAATATCAGTGTACATCCAATCCATCCAGTGTTCATCATAATACAAACACTTGTATTGTTACAGTAAAAATGACAGTGAAGAGCAGCATAAATGAATGGACTGTATCACGATTGAACGATACCCCTAATCCACTATAATATATTAGCTACCCTCAAACAGGTCTTACTGTATAATAATAATTTCTCTGTACAGTTGTTGGGAAATACTTTGCTGTTAAAATCTTTCAATCTACCTTGTGTTTCCCGTTTGTTCCAATGGTGTTACAAAAGACTATCATTTCTTCATAAAGTTGCTTAAAACGGTAGCATTTAGTGGCTTTGTTTGTCTGTATACAACATGAAAATCATACACAGCTTATAAACTGAATGACAGGCACCACTCATTGTCTTTAGTAACAGTGGCTCATAAAATTGAAGATGTATGTTGCAAGACTAGTCATTTTTCATTATTGTTTTAAAAATGTATGAATGACAATAGACCCTTTAAAATGTCTGTCATATGAATGTTAAAACATCCAGAATGGAGATAACTGGAGCAAAAGTGAGTTAACTTTACAAAAAAGTTTCTGTTTCTATTTATTGAAAAAACTGTTGTGGTCTTCAACGTCTCTAAAGACTTGTCCAGTAAAACACCTAAAACAAGCCAAAAGTCTAACTGTTACTAATGTGTACATTCAATAAATTATTGGGGCAGCAGTGGTGCAGTGGGGTATAGGCGCTCGTCCTTCAACCAGAGGGTTGGTGGTTCGAGCCCCGGTCCGAGCGCACTGTCGTTGTGTCCCTGGGCGAGACACTTATCCCACATTGCCTATGAATGAATGTGGTTGTGTGATTGGTGTTCGGTGGTGGTCAGAGGGGCCATAGGCGCAAACTGGCAGCCTTGCTTCTGTCAGTGTGCCCCAGGGCAGCTGTGGCTACACAAGTAGCTTACCACCACCAGGTGTGACTGTGGAGTGAATGAATGATGTAATGTAAAGCGTCTTTGAGTGTTGAGAAAAGCGCTGTATAAAACTAATGCATTATTATTATAAAAATAAAAAATAATTTGCAATATTTTGTGCAAATGCTAATGTCTCCATTGAAAGTGTATTATGGTCTTGCCTCCAGTTGCTTCCATTCCAAAATTTAGAACTTTCTGTTACAGACTTTGAAAGGTCAGCAGGTTTATAGCAATTAAATACTTCAGTCAGGTCTAATACAGCCAACAAATAATATCCTAATGTGCATTGCTCATGGCTGACTACAGAAGAACTTATGTCCTCAATCTATGTGCATGATGAGGCTACACATGTGCTTGGCTATTTCTCCAAAATAATTAGAATAATCACATGTCATGGCCAAAAAGCAGATGTTTGTTTTATAATGAGAATCAGCAGAATATTACTTTCCTTTTTGTATTGAAACTGACAGTGAACAGGTATGAACTCTAATTAAAAATACTGTTTGGTGATGCTTATAAAATGAACCCATGAGGAGGAGGTTCACATGTGAGAGCCGTGCGTTAAGATGCTCATCCACGCTTTAGAAAGCCTTTTTACGCCACATATTTCACCATTAAGCCCCAAGAGGCACCGTGAATAACCCTGTGGATCTTTTGCTTCATCTACTGTAGCGCTATCGAGGTGATTTCCCCCATAATTCTACCTTTATAGGTGTTGCATCACCTTGCGTACCTGGCTGTCTGGTCCAGGCACAGGCAGCAACCCCGCCTTGACTGCAGTAATGGTACTGACCGCCATTCCCTTCCGCTCGCTCCAATTGTGTAACGAATAAGCGCAGCACAATACAATGGAGGAAAGGAGAGGTTAGTCTATGAGCCCTGAGCACCGCTATTGCTCAAAGTGGCACCCACTATCCTGTTGTCCGTTTATTCCCCCAGCCACACACACACAGATACACTTAAGGGCTAAACGAGCAGCACATGAATAGGGGATGAAAGCATGCTCCACTCCTCCGCCAGATAAGCGCAGCTGAGGATGGGACAAATCCCGCGAGTGACCGAGCCGAGCATCCGAGCTAAACGCCAAAACTACATCATCATTATGTACCTGCACAAGTTGACATTTGAAGCGCTTTTCCCCAAGATTCCTCAAATATATAGCCACCCAGGCGAGCCGTGCGTGCCGTTAGCTCCACGTAAAAAAAAAACGCCAGGTGTTGGATGGATCCCCCCGTGCGCGTGTGTTCCCGTTATCCGCGTTCAGGTAAACATGATGATGATGAAGAGGAGGGCGAGGGTGGTGAGCGCACACAGTCACACCGTCGTGGCGTCAGCAGCAACAGGAAAAGGTGAAAAAATAAGAGGTGCTTTCCTCTATGACCCAGCCTCACACTACAGCTTAATCACAACGCATTTATTATTATGGGAGTGGTACATTGTGATTGGTCCAAATGAAATCCACGACCAGGTAGAATCCAGCCAATGAAAAATGAGGACTTGCTGATCAAATAAATATATCACGTTATCGGCTATTTTTGTATAGGCTGAAAAAATATACTAATAATAAACACCCAACATATTCTTAATCGTGTTAAAATTTGCCATTTTTAGTCAAACTTGCAGACTAACCAACGAAATAACTGCTTTATTACGGTTAAAAAAGGGTGAAAAAACACAAAAAATAGTCCTATTTTGTACAGCGGACGACAGGTGGCGTGTGATTCACATGGAACTGGTCAAATCTATCACGTAATTAGTCAATAAACAAACTATAAGGTACCTAATATGCAATAAGGTGCCTTTATTATGGTGGGAAATACATAACAGATGGCTTAACACTGGATTAAAAAGTGCAGAAATACATATAAAAACTCCTAACTATTCTTCTGTGTGCTGGCTCCCTGGGAGAACACAGCTCCAACCAGATAAAGGCAGAAAGCGACAGCGAGCATCATTAGCATTTTGAAAGACTGGCAAACGACAGGTGGCTTGTTGCGAACGGCTAAAAAAAAATCTCCTGTGACGATGAACGGCAAGCTAAAAGAGTTTAATTCGACTCTGAAACATATATATTATCGTAAAAATGGTTTTTGCATGCGTTATTACCATTTCATTACGGTATGTGGGCGAGAAAGTCGAATATCGTTGTAAACATGAAGCTATAGCACTGAGGAAAACTGCACCAAAAAGTAGTTAAAAGCTATATTATGCTAAATCCAGTCCCTACCTTAGCCAAGAAACATGTGGTGCATACAGGGAGGGGTAAATCAAATAAACACCCCATCTTTCTCAGCCATCACCGGAGCAAACCGAGCACCACGCCGCATGAGAGGAACACTTAAGTAACAGCCCCTCCAGCCAAAACAACCAAGCACCGAGGCTACGAGCGTCAACCTGCCCGAAAAACTAGCCCCCAAAGCGGCCAGTTAGCTCTCCGCAACCTCCGCCCTTATGAAATCCAGCCTCTCAACTCCACCAAACTGCGCTGAAGCACGTTGTTACGCCACACAAAGATCATCTCATATTGTTCAAAGTGGGCAATAAGAGGAAACAAGTTGAAATGTGATGTCTAGAAACTGTTTAAAAGTTGAAAAAGTAGTGCGCGTTTTGGTTTATTATTGCGCCCGGATAACGGTGCAGGCGGGGACTGGTATTCAAGCCCAGGTATAACGGTACTCAGGGTTAGGCGACACAAAAGTAACTTAAATCAGCTCAAACTCACTCCCAAGAGGTCCTTACACAGACTTTACCCAGAGAAAACAACCCCAGCTCCCCGTTAAAGCGTCGGGGAGCTCGGTTTAAGTACTTACCGCTGCTGCGCTTTGGGTTTGCCTGCTTTCTGCGCTTACACCTGGGGCCATCCGCCATGATCCTCTCGCTGAGTCTGAACCGCTCTACAGTCCCTCCTCCCCGCGTCTCTCCCTGCTCCCTCCGCCCGCCTGCCTCACCCCTCGCTCGGTCTCGCTCCTCACCCCTCCCCGCGGCTCCTGCTCTGGCGCATGTGTCCGCTTTACGACATCACCTTCCCCCCGCCCTGTCGGAGGAACACCTGGTTTGCGACACGCTCGATGTCTTTACGGCAACACCTTCACCTCAGCACGTGGCCCCTCCTACTGGTAGCACGTGGGCGGGTTTTCTCCGTTACTCTGCTCCTATACTTTATTATAAAATATTCTGTAATAACTGGGTGGCAGTAACGTGTGGGATAACACACTTTTAGCACAAATGCGCCTTTGACCACTTAGAAATGAATAAGCTATATTATAGGTAGGCTATTGGAAGGTATTGCTAATGCTAACTCAACTGTTGGCTCAAACCTTGGACAGGAGCAAACGAGAATAAATGAGACCACGTGATCTGTGGACATCTTCAGTGCCCCTTTCTGGCATGGTTGTTAATAGATGGTGAAATTAGTTTGATTTAGTAATCTGTTCAAACCCAGTTAGGCACTTACCTCCAATACAACTATATTATAGAGCACTTGAAGTATTTTACCACCTGTGAAATACTCTAATACTCTGAAATCCTACCTGCACCTTTGTATTTTTCTTTTTTTATTGTTCTTTTTTATTATATGTTTATTATATTTTTACTTTTTTTTTTACCATGTACTATTATTACATGCTACTAGTACTTCATGAGTATCTTAGCGAGTTCTTCCGATCCAAAGCATTTCGTTGCATTTTTTTGACCCTGTGTTGAATGTGCATATGACAAATAAACTTTACTTTATCAACACCACAGTCGACCAAAGTGCTGCACACAAAAGTCAAGTCTTACCCGGGCAGTTTGTTCTATAGTTACAAAAACGTCCAAATTTAAACAGCAAGGCATTCACGTAAACACAACCCGGAGTTAGAACATCACTATTTAAAGTTACACATTATTATATCACACATGTAAGGGATATTTTAACTTTCTGGAACATTCCACTTATTACATGCTACCTGCAGTGAGCATTAGGCATATTGATGTCAAATGTGTGTGTTTTAAATATAGAACAATGCTATTTTTGAGCCATAATGTATACCCTTCATATGACGACGGTGAAGGTTGTCATTCATCCAGGTAGAGGTCATTCTGAAAGTTGAAAAAGGGCATCTGGACAATATACCATTCATATGTTTGACCCTAAAGTTACTCATGCTGAATACATGTACTCTTGAAACAGAGTAACCGGTAACATTGTATTTAAAATATCCAGATAATCCAGATGGAGTTTTTTTTTTACACTGTTGATCATGTAATTCATAAACATATATTAGTCACCAGACCAGATTCAATTATATTACAATTGCAATTTCATCATAATACAATTTGATTTAATATTGGTTTATTAATTACTGCAGCCTTTAAGCTCATCACTCACAATCTTCAATCTTCTTAACAGTCGGTAAACCCACCATTAGAAGTATCCAATGGCATTATAGTTTGGTATACTGTGGTTTGGACCTGTAGTTGGTGGGTAGTTCACTGCAGGTCACATTCCAAACAGTCTATTCTTGTACCTGTGGATGATCAGGTTGCAGACAGTGGTAGACACAGGTGCGGCTGATTACTATGTGCCCACGGTGGGTATGAGTGCCACTGAGATGGACAGGGTCAAATTAGCCCGGTCAGGATTAGCTCAGAAGACAGGTGATTACATGTGTTATTAACGATAAAACAGTAATCAAGACTTTTCAATTTGAGCAACTACAGCTTAGGAGGGAGGCTTACTTACATGTTTGTATTAGTTACAGTAAAACATTGCTAAATAAAGTATATCAATCCCAAAGATAATACCATTAAAAATATAGAGAATATATAATAATAATCCTACCATAATACCACTAGTACTGGGTGGCAGGTGACATCACAATAATAATAATAATAATAATAATATTTATAATAATAATAATAATGCATTAGTTTTATACAGCGCTTTTCTCAAGACTCAAAGACGCTTTACATTACATTATTCATTCACTCCTCAGCCACACCCGGTGGTGGTAAGCTACTTGTGTAGCCACAGCTGCCCTGGGGCACACTGACAGAGGGGGTGGCTGCCAGTCTGCGCCTACAGCCCTTTCAACCACCACCACATTCATTCATTCATTCATTCATTCATTCATTCATTGGCAATGTGGGTTAAGTGTCTTGCCCACAATGACAGCGTGTGCTTGGACGGGGACTCGACCCACAGAGTCGTTGTTACCTATAGCAACAAACATTCTCGCTCGTTCACTTTTAGAACCAGCTTCAATCTCATGAAATCTGCTGCAAAAATGGCTTTTAGAAGAACATTATCAATGAAAGAGGCATTCATAATATAGATGATGCTGAATGAGAGAAACTCGTGGCCGGGCTTTTGATAAAACTATACATTTAGACCGTATAATTATGAGGCCATATTGACTAATATTGTAGCGCGCTAGAAGAACTTTAGGCCATGACATCATCGCCACCATTGCAGCCTATTGGCCAGAATGCTAGCTGTCAAATTGACTGCCTTGGGAGTAGAATTCTGTGAGTGACATAAGCCAACACTGATATATTGTAACCAAGGTGACATAATATTGTTTGGGGTTTTTTGGGGGTTTTTTTACATACATTTTGAGTTACTAAATAAATAGCTTCTCAACAATCAATTCCACTAAATGAGTAAAAGCTGGAATCACAGTAAGTCCTTACATCCATCCATCCATCCATTTTCTTCCGCTTGTCGACCACCGCCCGATCCACATTGCACCATGGTACCTCCCGCGGGTGGTGGGTCCACGGGAGGGCCTGACAGCGTGTGCACGGGCAGGGACTCGAACCACCGGTTGAAGGGCGAGCATCTACCCACTGCACCACCGCTGCGGAAAGTCCTTACCTTGATTTTATATATTGACTCTTGTCTACCCTCCCAGCACACCAGCTAATCCTAAACTGAATCTCCCACTGGAGATGAATGTGAAGGGTTGTGAAGTGAAGACAGAAATGGAGCCTAATGCTAATTCACCATTGAGATTAATATTAGGATGACCAGGGCTATATCCCCCTATTGGTCAGTTCTTTTGTAATGGACCAGTAGATTATGTGTATTGTCTTTGAAGAGTTGGACCCTGAGGCTAATCCTGCTTTAGTCCGATCTCAGCAGATTTCTTTGTCACGCACCAGGTAGGGGTCTTCCCTGGATTAAAAAGTTAGTTTGTGATTGAGAGAGATAATCGCCTCATTAGCATTAGCAAACGTTAGCATGCCATTTACTGTCAAGGATTTTCAGCACTCCAAACAATGGTTGGTCATGGAGCTTGTTAACATTGACTTCATGGCAGCAGCAGCAGAAAGTTCAGAGATCTACACTGTTGCCCATAAAGTTAGAATATTATTATTTTTTCAAACACATTCCTCTGTTTATTCCTGTTTATGTTCATCAATATTCTCATTAATATTATTGACCTGCTCCTCAGAGTTCACAGGAAGTAGTCTGGGATCTGTGATATGTTTGGTCTCATGTTCACTGTGATATGTTTGGTCTCATGTTCACTGTGATGTGTTTGGTCTCATGTTCACTGTGATATGTTTGGTCTCATGTTCACTGTGATGTGTTTGGTCTCATGT
>JAVQKC010148830.1:0-15389 GCA_036025475.1 Philypnodon macrostomus | reverse complement strand
CTAAATTTGGCAAAAACATTCTTCACAAACATCCAGACAAATCAAAAAAGTGATTAAGGTGCCCGTTGGTAACAGTTGTAGCAGACGTACGGGGCAGACGTATGGGGCGACATACGGGGAAGACGTACGGGGCAGACGTACGGGGCAGACGTACGGGGTCGTTTTCGCCGATATACACCTTGCTGTCGGGGACGACAGCACAGGCCTAGTTAGTGCCACTTGTCCATGGGCCTGCCCTATGTCAACAGTGGCTTACTCCCCTGCCTCTGTGTCAATCCGTGCCCAGACTGACTGACTTTTTTGAGTGGGGTCTGCATTTCCAACGTCTGCGGGTTCTCTCTGCAGTCCTTCCAAATCTATATGAATGAATCTTTTGGCTTCTTGCCCTCTTGTCTCATCCAAACCAGAATCACATAATTACAGCACTGCCTCTCTGGGCCTCCCTCCACCCCTCAAATGGAATGTATTAATCAAAGCCTCTCGATTAGCTTTTTATGAGAAACATATTTCTTTGATGGTGATTTCATTGGCTCTAAATGTTTGTATTTACATTGGTTTTCCATTACCAAGCATGTGCAGCACTTATAAGCCCATGCTCCCCAGAGGTCTGCTGTACAGTTTCTCATTTATCATGGTTAACCCCAGGATTTGTCCACAAGTCTCTGATTAGCTTGTCCAAGTTTAATGAGACATATCGAAATCTGTGACGGGGAAATCACTACGCATTGATTCCACTTGTATTTCAGCGTTGGTGGGGAAAGCCAGTAGTTTAGATTCACCATTAATGACCAGTTAATTACAGACATTCAGTTTACAGTATGTTGACTTAAAGGGGAGGTTTTTCAGTGAAGCGGTCCTGTCAGAAAAGCATTAAACAGTTTTTTGTTGGTACTTAGAGCCTGGTTGGACGCCTAATGAAGAGAAAGGAGACAGAAGTGTTTTTATATGCCTCTGCAACTCCGGAGCTTGTGGGTAATCAACCAAAGATTCCCATTTGAAAATGTGAGGCACCTGAAGTGAATGTATAAGTATTCAGATACATTTGTCGCATGAGTTTAGACAAAATAATACTGTTTATGTTAAGGGAAGTCTAGGGAATGTTTGACATGCATGTGTTTATCTCTCCCCACTGTCTAAAGTAAAATAGTAAATCAATTTCAATCACATCCAATACATGGTTGTAACTAGTCCATCAGTGTCCATTTGAGTATATGTCAGCCCTGGGACCACTCGCAATATTGATGAGCCTGCCTAAAGGCCCATAGCTGGGGTAGGCTCCAGTCGTTCACCACTCTATAGTAAAAGAAGATGAATGCATGGAGGAAATCAGAAGATTCACACTCTAAGGTTTTGATCTATGCTATGCAACACCTATGCAAAAGAAGATGAATGCAGACACAAACTAAAAAGCACTCGGAGGGCACAGACCTCCGCCAAGGCAGCTTATTTCCATGGATCACTCCCAAAATGTATTCTCTTGGTGTATTTTCGGACCTTCCCTAAAAAATGTAATTCAAAGTTTCTAACAGATGGACAGACGGACAGACTGACGGACAGGCAGGCGGACAGGCAGACAGATGGACTGATGGACGGGCAGGCGGACAGACAGATGGACGGACAGACAGACGAACGGGCAGGCGGACGGACGGACAGACGGACGTACTGACGGAGAGATGGGTAGACGGACAGACAGATGGACAGACGGACGGACAGACGGATGGGGCAGGCGGACAGACAGACAGACGGACGGGCAGGCTGACGGACAGACGGACGGGCAGGCGGACGGACGGACAGACGGGCAGGCGGACGGACAGACAGACGGGCAGGCGGACGGACGGACGGACTGACAGACAGATGGACAGACGGACGGGCAGACAGATGGACAGACGGACGGGCAGGCAGACGGACAGACGGACGGGCAGGCGGACAGACGGACGCTACCGAAAACATAAGACACAATTGTTTCAATAAAACACACTGAGTTTAGAGTCTAGAATAAGGCATCACAGGCATACCAATGAAGCCATTCATCCATTTAAGTTTTGTAAATTGATCCATTTTGTCTATAGTTGGAAATAATGCAGCTGTTGGGCTCTCGTTAGTCTTGTTGAACTATAGTGTGTCTGGTAACTTTTATGAAGATGTAATAAAAAAAATGGATGATAATGATTAATAGATTGTTGGACCATGAAATCATGTTACAACTCAAAATAAATGCAGTCATGTTTTATGTGTAACAAACCTGACCTCTTCTATTGATTTACTTCTTTAACTTTGACTCTGGCCTCAGTAAGATCTTATGTATTTTATGTTGTACCTCACTGTTTAAATCACATATAACTGAAGGGCCCCACAAACTGCCTGTGTAACGATTTCTGGTTTAGATGTTTTACCTCTCTTCAGGTCACCCATAGCTCTCACCTCCCGTTAGCTGCTGATGGATTGGGATTGAACTCAAATTAATCAAAACTGTTGCAATGAATACCATACACCTTCTCGGAGCTTATCCTCCTTTCCACTATATATACAGGCAGTGCAAACATGACCCAATGAGGACCATGTGTGAAAATGTCATCTATAAATGAAAAAGAGACACATATATTTCTTATCTAAACTTATAAGAGTGGTTTTGATAATCATAACGTTCCCATAAAGAGAGTCAACAGAATCAAGTAAGTGGTTAACAAAATGATTTTTCAAATTACAAAACATATACATTAACAATACTGGACTGCACAAATGATTCATTACCTCACACACTGGTGGTAGTTAGTTCTATAGCCACAGCTGCCCTGGGGAAGCCTTGTGGAGAGGTGGCTGATCTATACCACACTTTCCGAACACCAACACAAAGGCAATGTGGGTGAAGTGTCTTGCCAATTGACATTAAGGAACGGGGATTGAACTACCAATGGTAAAATACAATTTCAATAAAAATAAATAAATATGTAAACTAGGTATTTACTTTAGTCCCTCCCCTGACCTCTACAGCAACATCAAATTAGAGTTTGTGGGTTAGCACCAATAGTAGTTAAGGATTTGAGTGGGGTTGCAATGATGTATCAATTTCTTATTTTCGGAAACTTCCAGACTACAGTTTTCATGGACCTCGATGTCCTTGATTAAAAAATATTAATTAATCTTGCCCTCTGTTTAGCCTTGACATTGATGGCTCTATAATAGTGTTTGTCTTATTCCCTATGCAAAGACAGTACATGGCGGAGTTAAGCAGAGATAATTGAATACACAAAATGAAGCAATGGCATTTAGTGTGTGACATTTCAGATCAGCTTGAAGTCATTTCATTGTCTTCCTGTCTGTTCCTCTGACAGCTACATCTGACTCACGCGTTCACCTCACGCATCCCCCTTTTCAAAAAGTCTGTTTGTAGCATGGAGGCAGCCTGACAAGATGTAAACAAGCTCAGTAATTACAGACTTCTACTCGTCAGAGGCGTGCTCAGGAAAGCTCGGATATATATTTTTGTTGGTGTCAAAACAGGTTCAGAGGTTCAGCATCACAGACGTTCAGATTCCTTATATTCATATGTCATGTTTTTGAATGTGTTCCCCTTCATTTTTGGTCTGGAAAACGTAATAATACTACATCAGTTTTATATAGTGCTTTTCCCAACACTTTATTATTCACTCCACAATCACACTGGTGGTGGAAAGCTACTTGTGTGTCCACAGCTGCCCTGGGTCAGTCTGACAGAAGCATGGCTGCCATTCTGTGCCTCTGACCACCAGCAAACACAAAATCTCACAACCACATCTATTCAATGTGGGTTAAGAAAAACATAATCTAAAAGTGATTAAATAAAAAAATATATATAAAGTGTATCTAAAGCTGTCATTGTTTAATTTTTGTATGTATGTGCATAGGCAAACTATCACAAATTTGACAGGGGCTAATTTTAATATTTTGTGTACAAGTGGCAGTGTCTCTAGGTGGAGTCTGCGTGTCTTCCCTGTGTTACTGTGGCTTCTCTCTGCTTTTTACACCATCCAGTGGTTAGCACTTTATTAGATTTATTTGTAAATTAGAATGATCAATAATGCATTTCAAGTGCATGTTGATGATCTATACGCAATTTTAAACATATTCTGGTTAAAAAATACAAAAAATATAGACATGCCACAAGAGGTTGGCGGTCCAGTCAAATAGGTGGAAGAACAGGTTGGCCCAGGTTAAAAAGATAAGGGGTCCCTTAACATAAACACACAGCTAACTATGTCTGCATGATAAAAAAAAGTTTGGAGAAGTTTACTGTTTACATTAAAGAGCTCAAACTTATAATATTAGTTGTGCATAAGTGACCCCAAGACCCGCTGGAAGGCTTTTGTTTTTTTAGCTAAATAATTTGAATCCCTTCCAGTTGCATTACGCTAAGTCCTCCATTCATTTGTTCATTTTAATTAAAACTCCTTTAAGTATTAATTAATGTTGTTTACCTTCTATTGTATCCATTGTTCATTCTTTAAACAACGCGATTAGCTGCTGAGAGAGACTTTTACTAGCATTAGTGAGAGGTATGCAAGCTCAAAAAACAAAGCTAATAAGAGTATTCTTGTTTAGTCTGTGTTCCAGTTCCAATTGAACAGCACATAGAAGCAATTCTTCCCTCTCTTTCTACATTGTGGACAAGAGTTGAAAGCTACCACAAGCCTGTCACAAGTCTGTCTTGGAAGGCGCAAACCAGCCATCATAAAGCGTTCGTGTACATTGTTCGCGTTGTCATGTGGGGGCACAGCATGCATTGGTGGACAGTAAGTGGAAAGTGTGTGGCTCCAGTAAAAAACTTGTGGTCTGATGCAAGCGGTTTGAAATAATAGCTTTTATAGCTCAGCAGCTGAATGCTCCTGCCTGGTCTTTGATCAAAACCTCTACATGGTCCTAACTCCACAAAGCATATGGATGGCACATGTTGACATACTCAAAATATTACATTTCTTAGTTACATTTACTTAGTTACATTTAGTAACTTTTGAAATAAATTGTATCACCTCTGTATCTTACCGAGGTTTCAAAGGCTTCATGTTCAAGTCTATTTTGCTATTTGCTCATTTGTGTTTTAAATGTTTGGCATTTCTTAGTTTGTTGTTTAAAAATATCTGAATTTTGAAAAAAAATTTGGTCTGAATACAAAAAAAAAACCAAAAAAACTCTTACCCCCTCCCCTGACATTGTTTTTGCAGATGTCCCAGTGAAACGCCTGTTGTGGCAGATGCTGTAAGTGGCGTGTCCAACCAAAACCATAGTCCTAATTAAGACTCCAGAAACACATCATGTTTTTTGGGCCTCTCTCGTTCTGGCTCCACTTTGATCCATGATTGTTACCAGTTCTTTGGCTCAGTGGAGAGGTAGAGGAGATGTCGAGGGGAGGCATTGTGTCCCATGATCCCAAAACATGATACCGGGACGTCTCAGCTGTTTGTCCCACATGAGCTGAAGTCAGTAAGAGAAACCAGCTGTTAGCCTGGCCCATCAGACCCACTATAAGGTCAAAATAGAATTATAGTTAATCTCACTTAAATACATCTAGTGAAACCAACTCACATTTTCCCGTGACTTTTTTGTTATTTAAAGGCCTCTACAACAATATCAGATAAGACTTTGTGGGATATCACTTTGACCAATAGTAGTCCAGTTTTACTTTAGCCCCTCCCCTGGCCTCTACAACAACATCAGATAAGACTTCGTGGGATATCACTTTGACCAATAGTAGTCCAGTTTTACTTTAGCCCCTCCCTGGCCTCTACAGTAACACCAGATAAGACTTTGTGGGATATCACTTTGACCAATAGTAGTCCAGTTTTACTTCAGCCCCTCCCTGGCCTCTACAGTAACATCAGATAAGACTGTGGGATATCACTTTGACCAATAGTAGTTCAGTTTTACTTTAGCCCCTCCCCTGGCATCTACAGTAACATCAGATAAGACTGTGGGATATCACTTTGACCAATAGTAGTCCAGTTTTACTTTAGCCCCTCCCTTGGCCTCTACAGTAACATCAGATAAGACTTTGTGGGATATCACTTTGACCAATAGTAGTCCAGTTTTACTTTAGCCCCTCCCCTAGCCTCTACAACATCAGATCAGACTATTTGGGTTACCACTTTGAGCAATAGTAGTTCAGTTTTACTTTAGTTATTACTTATTTTAGGAAACTTGTGGACTACACCTTTAAGCAAAAAAGTTTTTGATTTATTTTTTCACTATGTTGTATTGACTTTTTTTTTCTCTTTTTCTCTAATGTAAGGTTGACTAGTCTTGTGCATTCTCCAGTGAACCCCACCTCACACCCAAAGCGGCTGGGTTAGACTCAACACCAAAATCCAATCCTCCACTAAACACAAACACACGGGACAGTTATTATATTCATATATCCACATTGTATGTATATTATAGGCGTTAGATTGAGCATATCTTGGCTATTTTGGGCCTGAGGAGGGGTGCATTTGTTGACCGTTATATACATGTTTCATTGTGACCACATGTGGAGGTGTTGGCTCTCACCAAAGCTGTGAAAAAGAGAAAAAATCATTTCATATGTATACACAGTGAAAGTATATTTCCACAGTATAAACAAGATGTCAGAAAAATATGTGTGTTTATGAAATGTCTCCCAATGCTGCAATTTTGAGTGTCAAAAAGTTAGATTTGTGTTCAATGAAAATCAGGTACCTTGCTAGAAGCTGCTTTTATTTTATTTTGAAATGATGTGGCTCTTTAATGTTAAGGGGCGAGATTGGGATAAACACATTTTTAAATTGCATTTAATGTTCATCTAAAGGTAGACTTTTTGGCATCAATAGTAACATTTGTGAAGTTATGGAGTTCAAATTTTGGCCAGAGAGGACAAACCATTTGAAAGGAAATATTCATATATAACGACGATAAAGGCAATTAATTTCTTTATTTATCTATAATTGATCATCCAAAAATAAACTGCAAAAACAGTCATTTAGCATATCAGTAGTTTTAGATTTTGACACACAAGTTACCAATACTTGTAAAATTGTGCAAATCTTAGGCCCTGTATCCGCAAAAGTATTTAATCGTATTGGCGTTTCATCCACACGGATCCAGCGTTTTGGGAGCCCGAAAACTATCATTTTTTTTAAAACCGGGTCCCAGAGTGGAAATGCCGGTTCCTTGTTTCCATGTCATGGCGCCACCAACGGGTGCTTGTGCGACCCGTGTGGACACAGATATTTCCGAAAACCATGCCGCCTTTACGTTAAAAAAAATAAAAAATTCTAAACAGTCTACTACAAAAAAAATACAAAAGACTGGAGCAACTATGGACCTTAAGCGTATCACACCGGTTAGTTGCAGAGCTAACATAGAGTTACACACAGAGTCACTCTCACATTCATTCCCTATAGGGGCAATTTAGAGTCACTGATTTGGACAGTGAGAGAGGCTGGAGAGAACCCACAGTAACGGGGAGGACATGCAAACTCCTTTTTATCTTTATCAGCTATCACCATTGCTGAATCATCAAAACCCATGGAACAAGGCACTTCCATATGACTTCCACTTTTTATTTTCTTGCCACTGGCTCCAGTTGATTTATCAGCCTTCATCAATACGAGAATGTAAGTTATATGGCATTATCGATCCACTAAAATTGATTTCTGTAAATCCTTGCTCCTCCAGTTGTACTTCATCACTAATACCATTACGACCATCTGTGTATGAATAAGCTGATTACCTCTGTACCCCATTATTGTGTGAAATGAAATATGGATTTATATGGAGGGATTTTTCATTTCGCCTCCATGTACTGTGAAAGTGGTTAATAAAATACATCACATCGCCTCAGGGACTTTCAGATTCAACAGATGCTTACTGCAGGGTTTTCCTAACACTAGAGCTGACCATTAACGATCTTAGAAATTACTTGGAAAATAAACCATAATTATTATATACTCAAATTGTATGGCTTATCGTATCTGTTGCTTGTCAAATTGATTCTATGTAAAGACAAGCCCAAACCCCTTACCCAAACCATAACCATAGATACCAAGGTTATTATTATATTGGCCATTGTGTCCTTAAGCAAGACACTTCACACACCCTGCCATACAAATGTTTGTGTGATTGTTGTATTTGGTAGTTATAAAGAGGCATGAGGTATGGTACGGCTGCCACATCTTCATCAGTATGCCCTAGGTGTGCTGTGGCTTTGTTGGTAGTTTACCACCACCAGAGAGTGACAGGGAATGAGTGTGGGTGTCTTGAATGTCAAGAAAAAGTAAGTACTGGTTATGTGAGCAGTATATTTTCAGCTATCAGTGCTAATCTTTATCAATAAAAAACTATTTAAACCATCACTATGTCCCTTTTCGTATCTCTCTATCCCCAACAATACTCAATGTCCTCAATCTAGATCAGGTGTGGGCAAACTTTTTGACTCAAAGGTGTTTAAAAATGTACCATGTTGTAAACTGCAATCATTCCTTGACAAATGAGACATACAGCCTTCGATCGGGCCTCAGTGAAAAAATATGTTGATGTGGAGTTAACTGGTTACTGCAGGTTATAACAACGTGAATGAGAAATTGGCAATATTATATCATTTAAAAAATATGAGAAAATGCTTGGCGGGCCGGAATAAAAAGTCCAAAGGGCCGCATGTGGCCCCCGGGCCTCAGTTTGCCCACCCCTGATCTAGATTATAGACTGAGGACATTGAGTATTGTTCTAAATACCAACATGGCTGCCAGATATTGTATGTGTAAACATTACACATTTCTGAACTAAAAACGTATATAGTGTGATTTTGTGTGGTGCCACTTGATCTCCAACAGTGATTAATAAATATCTTATACTGTTCACTTTTATATGTGCCGCATGTGTCTGTTTACTATGTTGTCAGTCGAGGCCATGTGATGTAGCTTCAGTTTCAATTTTGAGGATATTATGCTGGCTTCATGTGCTGTGGGAATTATGGTAAATACCACTTGTCGAGGTCAAATCTGCCCATGAATGCCCCCTTGTAATTTCCACTCGGAGATCATTTTGATACGTGCTGGAGCTCATGTAAAGCTCTTACACGTTTTTACTCCTGTTAACTGATCATTTTGAAACTACACCATGATGCAGCACATATACAATGTATATGTCGACTGTAGAAGCAGAATCATTAATCCAAATCTGATTGACCCAGGAGCAGGTTAAGATAAACTTGGTTTGCCACATTTCATTTGGCTACAACCACAAAAGCTCTTGAACACAGCACTCGTAATTCCCCACAGCACATGCAGGCAGCATTATTTATCAATTTCTTTTAAATCTTACATACCATTTTGTTAACCTGAGTCTTTTTTTCTATTGTTTTTTTCCCCAGCGGCCTGTTTGCAAGAAACTACACAGAAACCCACTACCTTGAAGACGGCAGCGTGGTCACAGGCTCTCACAACTACACCGTACGTTTGATTAAAAAAATATATATATATTTCATTTATGCTTATATGCATTTATGCTTTCACAATGCAACTTTTACAAGACATGCTCAATGTTCTGGTCAGCATTTACGTCATGCTGATATTGGGGTCACAGGGATGATGTTTCAAGGTACTAGTTGTTGTAAGATCCATTTTTAAGACAGCAGAGATGAGTGAAGTTCCCATTTTTGTCCGCCGCGTCTTACAAATTCATATTTAATGAAAATGGTGGATAGTGAGGTACAGCCTAGCTTTGAGATAACAGCCCAAAGTGGTTTATAATTTAAAACCTGAACTGACCCAAAACTACGCTGGAATATATGGAGGGCTCAGGCTTAAATATGTCTTGCTGGGTTAGGACTTTTCAAATTGCATAAAATTCGAAATGCAGTTGATAATGGCTAGTTAAAAATGATTCATCTCTTTTCAAATGAAATAGAAGTTAAACTGATTTCCTCCCTTTGCTTTACAAGAGCTGCTGTAGTTCAGTGATTTTCAGCAGCTATTTTGTCGAGACACACCATTAACCATGTCTCACATAACATTTATTTTCCTGACAATACTATGAACTCCTCAACCAGCTATGGACATGCATGGGGTCGGTAAAAAAATGATTATAAAAGAACTACAATGAATATGTCTAAAGCAATTTATATTTTGAAGGACCCATCCCACCCAGCAACTGTCTTTAAAGCACTCTCTTTAAAGGGTAACTAACCCTGAAGTAAAATGAACACCCTTCAGGTTAAACAGTGGCTATTGCAGTTGAATGTTCCTATTGGTCAAAAATATGTGATGGTACATGTCTATGTCACAGGCCCTCAGGCTCTGATCGGCCTATGTCTCATTTAGACACACACCTGTAGTGAATCAGGAGTTTGATTTGAGATCACTGCTCACACCACGTTCACCCCAAACCTTCACACAGCCTCTGTCTCCACCAGGCACTGCTGTGAAGCATTTTTCACATTTTGGCTGTGGGTTTACTATGGATCGGACCCAGGTGTTTAGTTTCACTTTAAGCTCAAATGTAGGAGGTCAAGGCTTAAATCCCAGAGAGACTTTACTATCTAAAATCCATGAAACATGCCTATAGGGCTTTGTAAAACAAAAACAAAATGAATATTGGGAACAGCAGACCTAAAAATAGACACCATCTCCTATAATTAAAAATGTTATTAAATCAGCCCATTCCGACTGGTTTTAACAGAAAATAGTCTCTTTAGAATGCATTGTACTAAAAAAAATATAATTACTGCTTCTATTTTGTCGATCTATTAATCCATTATACAAGGGGCATATTTGTAGTCTAGTAAGTACGGCTCAAGAATGTCTACCTTTTTGCAATGTCCAACTTCTGATCAGATAGCCACAAACCATTAAGCCTATACATGCGAGGTCTGTGTACAGTATGGCCCAGATAACTGGATCCACAATGGAGCAGATTAATGTAATTGAGTTTTGTGAAGCCCACACAGTGATAGAATGAACCACTCTTTCCACACAGGGGAGACTGCAGGACCATCACTGACTGGGATCAGGCGAATCAGCACAATTGTTGCTGTTCACATACAAGCCTGTCCCGTGGTGATTATTGATCTAATTGGATTGTATGTAAAACGCTGTGGTGGGAAATGGTAGGAAACAATGGGTGCGTTGAACATCACTAATCAATTTGAAATGCTGTTGCTATGAATATCGAATATAGTGATTGACAAAAGCCTGACATATTTCTAAGCTAAATTTTATAATGAGAATATTATGACTCATTTCAATTGCGTTTATTGATGTTTATACATTATAGAAATGGGAAACAAACCCAAAATGTTGAGGCAATGTGACCATAATGTATGTTTTATCATCTTAACTGTTAGCATATTTCCTGGACTGTAAGTCTCTCCGGAGTATAAACTGCATCAGTCAAAAAATGTGTCATGAAGAGGAAACAAACATATATAAGTCACACTGGACTATAAGGCTCTGTCCACACGGAGACGAGCGGTATTAAGGTATTTTATCGTTTATGCGTTTTGTCCACACTGAGCTGGCGTTTTGGGAGCCGGAAAACAATCATTTTTTAAACCGGGTCCCAGAGTGGAAAGATTTCAAAACACCTCTTTTCTGAAATGATATCGTTGTAGCTCCTCCTCGCTCTTATAACCCTCTGCACTCTGACGACAACAAACATGGAGCTGCCCAGTGATTTCACAGAAGTGTCACTGCGCCACCAACGGGCCCGGCATACACATTACAGCGTTTCAGTGGTGCTGGGTGAACCCGTGTGGACACAGATGATTTCTAAAACAATGGCGCCTATGTGCATTTTTGAAACAATGACGTTTTTGTCTCTGTGTGGACTAAGCCCAAGTCGCACTTCACAAAATCCAAGACCAAGAACAGACACCTGCGCAGACGTCTACAGACACACAGCTGCGCAGACGTCTACAGACACACACCCGCGCAGACATCTACAGACACACCCGCGCAGATGTCTACAGACACAAAGAAGCTAAAATCTAAGAAATAAACGAGTGAATCAGATCTCAGAGGGTTAAATACATCAGACTCACGTGTTTGTGGCTTTATCCTCCGCTACAGCAGCAGGCTCCTCTGTAGCCAATAGTTTCCCAATACGTGATAATGACATAAATGGCTCCTAAACAAGGCATTTATATCATTACTACCATCTCTCTTTATAATCTACGCTAGTTTTGTGATTATATCTGTCCATTTCAACTGTAAAACAAACCGCTAAAGTTGAAGCATTTTTTCCACATGAAACCAAAACAACACGTCTTCCAGAGAGACACATTGTCACAGAAAGTCTGCATTTTAAAATGGTGGTGTGAAATAAAGGTTTGCGAACCATAAAAATAATATATATTTTGATCTATATGTTGCAGGGCCAGGTGAACTATGAAAAAAAGTGCGACTTATAGTCTAGAAAATACTGTAAAATGACTGAAACAACTACAAACAATGAACGTTATGCTTAAAGCTTTCTACCTTCCATCGTTGAAATTGTTTTAATAATTTGTGTTGCCATAAGCATTTAATTAATACTTCCTAACCCATTTCCTGTTCTTTTCTCCCAGCAACAATGTGTGAGGTGGGGTACAGTCTGTACACTGGCCAGTTAGTCACAAGGCTGATGTTGCCAACAAATGTTTCATAAAACTTCAACGCTATAGACATACCTTTTTCTTTTTTACATTTTGAGTTAAGATGAAACATGTATGACAAGATCTATTTCTTGATTGCTGTATGATCACATATACAAAGAGCTCTTGATTTGACAGGAAACTTTCCCCTGGATATAAATCTGGAAAACACATTGCATTTATCAACATGGCCGGCACAGAAAATAAATGCAATCTTCTTTAGATTTAGAATCAGAAGTCAGAATACCATTACCACTGCATGTGAAGTACTCACTGGCCACTTTATTGGGTTGACATTGTACCTAATAGAGTACTCACTGGCCACTTTATTGGGTTGCCATTGTACCTAATAGAGTACTCACTGACCACTTTATTGGGTTGGCATTGTACCTAGCTTCAAGGTTTGACATGTGTGCATATAATAATGTCTACATTACCTTTTTTCTCACTGGATATTGTATTTTTGGTCCACTCTCTAAAAATATCGGGCACCAAGAGGCATTCCATGTTAAAAATCAAATGTTCATGTTTATGTGTACTTAACGCATTGATTTGACTAAACTACCTATTTGTGCCAACAAGCTGTTGAATAGGCATTCCTAATAAAGTAGCCAGTGAGATTCTGTTTCTGGGAGTGCCAAAATGGTGATATTCTCATTCCTTGGTCATGACCACGGCCAATAACTTTCTGTGTGGGTCTTGTACTGGTGGGGTCCTTCCTGGAAACATCTTGTGAGGTTGATGCAGGTTTAATTTATGAGTCCACTCTGGGAGGCAGGGAGGAGACTGATATAGTGATCCAGGCACAGTGGGGTGGTGCTGGGTCGGATACGTGTCAAAGACGAGGTGTATCAGCTGACTTTTATTAACATCACACAAAATGATTGCCATGTGCTGTATAAGGAAACACAGACAGGCCTGAGAGTGTGAGAATGATAACAAATGCCTGGTTTCGGAAAACACAACCCAGATGCAAAAGCATTTATGAAAAATGCATCCATGGCTTTAACAATGATTGAATATAGTCATAGTCACTTCATATACAGTACTGTGCCAATGTATTTGTTTACAAAAAGTGAGTGTTCAGAACAGACACCTAAATCCAGTCATGTGAACAAACATTTTCCTCAAAAGTCAATTTTAAGTCTAGTCTAGTCTTTTAAGTCTACTTTATGGAAAAACAGACGGTTCTGGCAACCATTCGATTAGTGGTTGTAGGCTGCTTACATCTGTCTGTGTCTCCATCCATCTTCTTTCGCTTATCCGGGGCCGGGTCGCAGAGGCAGCAGTCCAAGCAGAGATGCCCAAACTTCCTGCTCCCCAGACACTTCCTCCAGCTCTTCCGGGGGGACTCCAAGGCGCCCCCAGGCCAGCCGAGAGATATAATCCCTCCAGCGTGCCCTAGGTCTTCCAGGGGGCATCCAAAACAGATGCCCGACCCACCTCAGCTGGCTTGAAATCTGTCTGGCTCTTCATGTATTTGCTGAGTACCAGATACCACAGTAACTTCTGGGCTGTAGCTGGCTGAAGTATCTTAGCAACTATGGGCCTCAGGTGGTCACATCAAGGCATCGAGATCTACACAATTAAAACAGACTATTGACTCACAAATCTTTACATTTACAGTCACTAATTAACATATAATAAGCAACATTGTACATTCCTCTCACATTTCTATGGGAACCTTAGAAAACAAAAAGCCTACTCATATCTCCCCCTATATCAGTGCATCATAGCATGACCTCATCAAAGAAACATGAGATGGTAGCACTAACTTGAAGCACTAAATCTAGCTCCGCCCTGATCCTCCCCATCACACACTGGACATTCAGATTCACTGTATGGCCGGTCTTCATAAAGTCAACTGTGCAACTCCAGACAGTAAAAGTTTTCACAGCTTTGTAACTTGGTAACTAAATGATCTGCATATTGTATATAACACTGTTGCCCATAAAGGTGGAATATTACCTCTTCTCGAGAAATGATTGTCAATGTGATTTCTCCTTGATATATAAAGAGCATATCTTTTCAGAACTGTATTGATCAATCTCCTCCAAACATGTCACAGTGAACATGAGACCAAACTGAATCTTTATCAAACGTGTATCAGACCAAACTACATCAGGGATATGAACTGTTTTGTTTCAATTCTTCCTCCTTGGTCAGTTTAACAGAAAACACATGTTCATGCATAAAAATGTCCAGTATGACTCTTTCATATGTCACTAATATGGAGTATGGCCCCGCCCCTGACACGGATCAATGCCTCGTGGTATACTGTCCACAAGCTTGTTGATGTTCCAATGTTCAGTCAGATCCCGGACTACTTCCTGTAAATTCTGAGGAGTAGGTAAATAATAATAATAAGGAATGAATAAGGTGAATATTAATAGACATACATTAAATAGAAATATAAAAATCCAACTTTATGGTATATTTTATGTCAAATTGGCAAACAATCCATTCACGGTTCTCCAAAAAGCGGTTTTGGACCAAAGACAAAATATAAAGTGCAAATGATCAAATTTTTTTTAGCCGTGTAGCAAAACGGGATGCTGCAACTCTCCAAATCACTAAGCATTACGATTCACACTTCACAATCAAGGGTATATTGCATTTATTGCATAGCATGCAAAGTCATTTGCATTGTTATTTATTCTGAAAGTTGAAAAAGGGCATCTGGACAAGGTTTTGATTGTTGAAAAGCTTTCATCTGCCAATCCAGCAGACTTCTTCAGTTCTGGTTAGAAAGGTTTGTGAGCTGAGATTATAG
>JAVQKC010148813.1:0-16047 GCA_036025475.1 Philypnodon macrostomus | reverse complement strand
GTGTGTATATATGTATATATATATATGAACATGAATGAATGCAGGACACTCACAGAGTGGCCTTGATCTCTAGGTGCTGCTGTTGCTGCTCAGGGCGATGGGTTTTATTGTCAATATCTTCATCTCTGCGACAAGAGCAGCTTCTGTGACATAAGCAGAGGAAGACTTAATTCAACTCAAACAAATGACCACTGCAGTTAGACTGCAGGCTTACACTATTATAATAATAATTAAATAATAAACAAAAACAGTTTAAATACATAAGTTCAATAGGTTTAAATGTCATTATGCATTGCTTACCTCTCCTGCTTCACTGCCTGTCCTCCACTGTGGTTGCAGTAGCGATGATACCGCTTCACTTCATCCTACACATAAAAAACAAAATTATTAGTACTATTTTTACTCTATTCTGAGGCTTAACCTGCCTTTCATCATTGTATTGCCTACATGATAAACAACACATGAGAGCAGGACAAACATTGGTGTATGTTTGTCCAAAGTGTATGGTACTTCTGCAGTAGAAGAGCATGTGTGCTCTCTGTGGGTGCTAGCAGCAGACAGTAGCTGTGGAGGGGGATCGAGGTCCGGGCAGCTGTGAGGACACCACTGTTCAGCTCAGAGCAGACAGATGGATGCGTCTGAGCAGACACTACAGTCTTACAGTACACTCCAGCTCCTCTGTTAATAACTTCACATTGTTCTCCTTATACATATAATGTGGGACATTAAAATTAAAGTATATCTCTTTCTGTTTATGTTTTCAACCTTGTTTATAATGCCCTTTGGTCAGCGGTTAACACATACAGTTATGCATGGATTAGTTGTCCAGGAAGCTAGGCAAAAGGCCAAAAATGGTTGAAAAAGACCTACATAAATTTAAAGTGTTATGCTGTGTGAGCCCCACACAGATGGTCAGGCTAAAACAGGCATTTGGAGGAACATACTTTGGGTTTGTCTGTTCCATCTGCAGCTGGTGGCATATTTTTGTTGTGTTTTATTACACAGCTAATGACGTCTGAAGCTTGGACAGCAAGAACTAAACATGATTATTCCTCCAAAATATGATCACAAACATAAACTATACAAAGCCTCTTGTGACAAATGTGTAAATGATATTCTCGTAATCACAATTAGGATAATCTTTGATGTGAAAGAAAGATCGCAGACAAAAGATAAAAGGGGCAAACAATGGCCTCCTTTGCCCTTTAAGTGATGAGTTATTAAAATCTATCTATTCCCCGAGACCTAGTTCTATCACTGAGATGGATGACCAGGATATTAAGTGACATTCACACGTACACAGAGATAAAAAAAAAACAAAAAGGGGATTCTGTTGGAGCTGTGCAAGAAATAGACCAATTTTACAGTGCTTTAGTAAGAATGTACTATATACCGCGACTGCAAATCTACCGTTAATGCAATATCACTAGAAACTCAAGGTATAGAAATATGTAACTTTATGGTATTCCCTCTGATTTACTCTCAAACATTGGTTCAATTGGTAACATTGTTGGCTAAATGAAAATATCAAAAAGGTCTACTTTAGGCTTTTATTTAGTAAATCCATATTCTCCCATTTCTTTTCAAATGAACGTCTATAAGTCAAAAACCATACATGAATACAACCTGGCCTGTTATACGCAAAACTCATATTGTATGTATACAATACAATTATTTTGACTGTTTTGATAAAACAAGCATGTCTGCATACAAGTCCATATGTGTCAGGTTGATCTAAGACAATCTGATCACAGTGCAGTGATGCTACTTGACAACCAGCCAATCTTCAGATAATCAGTCAAAGGGAAGTATCCAATCAGAGGAGGAACCCTACTAGTCGAGATGCTCATTAATCAGAACATTGGAAATCAATTTACATGAGCAGTGCATCCCCAGAGTCAACATATACAAGTTCAGTCACTTACGTAAAAGGAGCCTGTTGAGAAAAAGATAATGTCCATTTGCCCACTTGCCCTGGTTAAAGAAAAACACCACCTAATCACATACGCCTACTCCACAGTCATCCAGTGTGGCTCAAACACTTCAAAACACTTTCCACAATGTGTCAATTCTAAAAACGAGGCCAGGTCAGAATGCTGCTACATTTTACAGTATACATTATATTCTGCAAATAAGAAGAATGAATATGGCTCATAAGATACCAAAACCAGTGGTTGGGATGTAGGGCATGTGGAAGTAAAAATATCCTTTAAGTCTGTCTAATGGCTAAACTGAGATTGAAACTGAATCCAACAATCTCTAATGGGCAACAGACTTAACTGGCTGTGCGATGCCTGTATGATAGAAATGTGGAGGACTTTGTGGATAGCTGGTATAGGCTATAAAGCAATTATTGGGATTTTATTGGTAAACTAACAGCCACATTCACATTTATTACTCAATGCTCACATGCACATGATGTGGGTTATGACCATGGGAGGTAAGGCACTCCTGCGCAGGTTATTATGGCTCTATCACAAAGTGTTTGAGTGAGCACTCAGCACTGTGTCCCACTGGAGCAGACAATATAATGTGCATCTGAAATATACCAACCCCACCCCCATATCCAATATGGTAAGAGATGCTGATTCAAAACAGCTGAATGAGCCCTTCGGAACTAATGAGTTAATTTGAGACAGGTCAGGATCATGCAGGATTCTGACATTATTTGTGACTTGACTGGTTTGTTGTCTTGACATCTAGAGGCTCGACAGTCTTAACCTAAACATCGTCTGGGATTACCATTGGAAAAAGAGCATCATTTTGAAAGCTTCATATTTTACCAACAGCCTGTATTTAAACCTGTCGTTTTCATTTTTGCTGTACTGTACATCCAGCCTCACAGGTGGTTCTTTAAATTAGGGCTTACACAGGACTTCATGCTGGGTTTGATGAACGGTCCCTAGATTAACGGAGCAAGTGCTGTGTCAACAATGTCACCTACGCTGTATATATTTCATCCTTAACCCCATTAAATGTTGCCCATAACGTCCCCCCCTCTCTGTGGCATGCTGTTTAAATAAACACTGTAAAATGTTTAACAACTTGAACCAGGGGCCATAAAACTCAGCTGTCCCATTGATTATGGAGTAATAGCCGCATAGATTAATGAGTTTCTCTGGGGGTTTACGCCTCAATAATGAATCTGAATCACTCATACAAACACAATAAATACAACAGCAGATACGCTCACTGGCCACTTTATTAGGTAGATCTATTTAGTGCCATGAACTCACATCTCATCAAGCATCGTGGATTTAGTCATGCATATACTGTAGGTATGTTGAAGATCCTGCAGAAGATCAAACCAAGTATCAGAAGGAGCAATAAACACAATTTACATCATTTTTTTTTACAATAAAGATCTATGGGCAAAAGTGCCTTGCTGATGTCGAAGCTCAGACACTAGTTCTTATGAGATAATGAAATGGTAAAATCAGCCAAATAGAAGATAACTACTCCTTACATCAAGGTCTGTAGAAGATAATATCAGAACAAACATGAGTAAATGTGACACAGGTGGGGTACAGCAGCAGAAGACCACCCTGGGTGCCACTTTAGCTGCCTGATAGTGAGAGGTCTATGTACAGAAAGTGGCCAGTCAATGCGTCTGTAATTTGGATTTCAGCGCTCTCATTTCTCACACACCAACTACAGGTAAGTCCTTCAGCGATTGCTACCTTTTCTCTTAACCCCCATCCTCTGACATAGGACACTTAGATCAATCACATGTCATATTATAAAGGCATATTAAATGAAACCAGTATGAAATCAGATGAATTTGGAGACACAGGCCAGGAGAGTCAATGGGATCCAAATAGAGATCAATGAGTTACGATGTGTGTGTCTGTGTGTGCTGGAGACTTGCACCATCAGGATATAATGCAGCACAAGTCGGAAGCTGTGATGGAGCAGAGCTTTCAGAGCTCACACACTCAATATTTCCTGCTGCGGATAATGTGCAACACTACATCATCGGCATTAAAAATTCAGAAGCTCCATGCAACCAGGTGAACTTGTACACCCACATTAAGCTGGACACAAAAGCAATTTTGTTGGGGGAAAAATACCAGAAATATATCAACCAACATAAGAAAGCCCATAATGTGACTTTAAGCATAAAGCAGTATTCAGTCTAGATGCTGAGAAAAAATCTGTCACATTACAAACATTTCCTGACGTCTCTTTTCACTAGAGAAGTTGTAAGCTGAGGGCTATTGGCTATTTCAGTAAATGATGCTGCTTCTCAGATGTCCTGATGTTGTAGACGGCTCGACTTACCTGGCTGTTAATACAGAGGGCAAGGTGCTTTCTTTCCCGGGATGCAGTCACATTCCCACTGCGCAGCCTCGCTTCCGCTCCCTGGTACATGCTTCTAGAAAAGACGTCGCTCAAGTTAGGACACTCTTCCAAAACGTCAAACAATGTGAGCCTGCCTCTGTGCTTACGTGATGCCTCTATGGCGCCACACAGGACGTGTTCACTCAGCTCAAGCCTGCACTAATCAAGAACCCGAGCTTACCTTGTACAAATAAACGCTGTTGACTATCAATTCTGGGATAGGAATAGAGAGTAGACGAGCCACTAACCTGTACGTGCCGTTTCTGAGCATGACAAGCTCCGTCTCCTGGCATAGACGAAGATGAAGCGAGCGGTCCTCGGCAAAAGACTACCGCGCGCTCTGCAGCCAATGAGAAGCCGAGCGCGCGCGCGTTTTTTATTAGGGTTTGACAAACTTCGAATTAAAAGCTACAGTAATCTTTGCACGCGACGTTAACTACACCTATAGCATCAAAAGTAATCTATATACAGCGGATTTGCTCATTTTAAAATACATTAGCTTGTGTAAACATTAAACATTTTATAATGGCATTTAGTTATCAGGCGTCCGTGGAATTGTGTCACGTGCTGAACACATTTCACAATTAGGCTATAAAACATTTTCAGATGAACTATTTAGTTCAATGTGTTTGTGTTCAAATGTAGGCTCATTTCTCACAGAAGTTAGGGCTACTTACAGAAGGTCTTACTTTTGACCTTGGTCTGCAGTGTGGTTTAAAGGCTGTCAGGATTTAGAAACTGCTCATATCGAGGCCTAATAGAATGGCCGTTTAACAGGTGTGGGCAGGGACCAGAGTACCAAGTCCATTTACTGTATGCCAATTCAATTGAAAGCGGTAAACAACCACATTTGTCCTATGAAGAACTACCAGCGGACCTTCTTCATGTGACCTACAGTGCAGTGTTCTTTTGGGGACTTGGTTTAAACGGTGGAGGTTGCTATTTGAGTAACCTGGCTGCTGCTGACCTGTAGTAAGTCCTGTCCTTAACCCACTCATCATCATCATCGCCACGGGAGACCTCTGACCATTCAGAAACAGCTGCAAGGCCGTGCGTTTTTTCCTTCTTCAACCTGCACTGCAGCATGCTCTTCCTGACGTGCGTCAGTGTTTTGTCGGAGCCCGACACTAGCTGGAGGCTGTCCGCATCAGGACCAGAAAATTCGCTATGTTTGCGTCTATCTCCGCCTGGTTAGTGGCAATAGCAGAGATTTGACCCACTTTGTACTTTTCTCAGATTGGTGTCATTAACATGTGTGTTTTGAAACGGTAAACCCGGGGCAGTAGGCATTTTCATGACCATTGTGGGCGTTCTCATTCCATTTATTATTGTTATCTGCTACTGTTCGGTGTTAAATGTGATTTGCACCAGAGCCAGAAGATGACGCAACAAGACCTTGCGACAGACATAACTTCACAGACCTATCCAACAGGTATCTTTATAGACACAACAGAAGTGCTACAAAACTGTACATTTTATTAATTAGAATATAAGCCTATACAAGAGAATCTCAGTATTTACAGTATTTTCTTTCACACTGAAGGGTTTATATAACCCTGTAAAACATAACTTCTACGAGCCCAATACGAACTAGGAGTGAAAATACCAAACATCTAAAACAAAAAGCGACCAGGGTAGAATTTTGAAAGCAAAATGCTGCCATCTGTCGTTTGTAAATGGCAGCGCACCTTACACATAAAGCCATTGTGAACTATAGTGACAGTGACAGTGAAATTAAAACTGTATAATATATATTAGACATAAATCTCCCATTAATAACTTTAGAAAACGTTTCAAGTAGAAAGAAAAACACCATAAAAGTAGCCTAGTGCAGTGCCTGTAGAGATGAGGGTGCCAGCTCATGAGGACGCTCCTGTGGGCAAGCAATGACAAACAGGCTGAACAGTGGTATGGCATCTGCAAACACAAACCAAGAGAGATTTGATTGAGAACACATTATTGACATTCGAGTGTGAGCAGTGGTAGTGAACTTCACCGGCAGGCATTTCACAAATATTGAAAAAGTCTGGAGATACTGGTTCCATAAACAACAAGCAGACATAGGGGTCAGCCTGGCATTCACACAGTTGTAAATACAGTTGAAGCTGTAGAAACGACAGAAACAGTGATGGACGAAAACACATTCGAAAATCTCAAAATTTAATGCCACCTTATGTGGTTCTTTTGGTTTTTTTATAGACAACATATTTGTCGTACTTTCAACACAAATATTTCTTAGTAAAGACAATACTGGTTTAACCAAACCAATGTGCAAAGAATGGCAGTGTGTTTATGCCCACATATACAGCATACAATAGTTGCAGTCGACACCTGAACTTTTACATGGAGTAAAATCATTTGGTTAAAAAAAGTGTCTGCCCAAATGAGGTAGTACAAATAATTAACTTAAACTAATGTTACTGGAATGATGAAGTTGGGAAAAATTTATAATTTTCCCCAAAAGCCCCCAGTTCAGTTCAGTTCAAAATGGTCAGTTGTCTTAAACTCCTCATATGGCATATTTTAATAAATGTCGTAAACAATGAAGTGCAGATATAAAAATTGTGCAATTACAATCAGAATCTTGGTTAAGCTCTGGTTTCAGATTATCCACTATAATAAAATCAATAATGATCATGTCATTAAAGGATGTAACCTCATTATTATTATATGGGGTTCAGACTGAGTAGAGTTCATGTAATAATTCATCATTCATTTCTTAATTAAATGTATATATAAAATGGTTTCATATAAAAACACTCACCAAAAGCCCCTACACTCCACTCAATTGGGAGGTAATAATACTCTTTACCTTGATGCAGCTCAGAAGCCAGTAAATGTATAAACAATAAAAATGTACAATAAAAAGAGCATGTGATGAGAGCCATAACCAGACAGTCAGTTGTTGTGGAAGAAGCACTGATGTCAGTGCTGAGTGCAGTCAGTAAGGCAGCCCTGCCCCTGAAGTAAACAGCTGTGGGGTCAGTCACCCTGAAGCAAATGTGTTCCCCTATCACCATCATTATCTGGAAAACACCACAACAGCACAAAAGATAACAAATGAAAGACTGATCAAATTTAAAACACACAATAAAGTCTTATTTACATTAAATAGTAGAGGGATTAGTGAGAAAAAGGCTCTCACCAGTAGTGACCAATGTGTGAATTTGAAGACGTGCCAAAATATATGTATACATCTTACTTCAGCTGTTCAGGCAGATAATGTCATCCGTTTATCCTTCAAATAAATCTCTATCTATCTCTATCTCTATCTCTCTAAATCTCTACAGTTGGTCATTTGATCCTAAGAATGAGTAAGGGGTAATTAGGTAGAACGAGAGGACTATAGTAAATATACTTACTCTGAGTGTTCCGTGGCTTCCTTCTGAAGTCTGGCTCTTTCTGCAGCAGACCGGTTCAACTCTCCCCCTGAAGCAGAGGAGATAGACAATCAAACACAACTACGTACATCTTAATTATAGGTGTCATTCGGGCTGTTTGATCTATAATGTTTATCTTACCCCTCAGGTAATCCACAAAGTACAACATCACCACAGCTATTAGTGCAACTGTAAAATAGAAAATTGCTTAAAAATATGTGATTTGTGAGTTATAAGTACTGTACCATAGAGAGAAATACTAACTGCATATGCAGGTGCAGAAAAACACCTCTAAAACCAGGTAGCCTCTGGTATCCAAGATGGCTCCTGCTGCCATGGCAATGAGGGCAAGTCCCAAATTCTGGATCGACTGCATACTAATGAATGAAAGAGAAAGATAAACATTCAGTGAAGAAACAGAAATATTACTGTGTTTTCTACCAAGTGCATATAAGGACAAGTTCAATTAAACGTTCTTACAAGCCATAAGCTGTACCCAGCTGATGCTCAGGCACCACAAATGCAACCATAGGCCACAGAGCACAGGCCAATAATGAGTAGGAGAGTCCCAGCAAGGACTGCAAAACAGGAACACATGTCGTTAAGTTTAAACACCATTCATGTATCGAGCAAAAATACTTCCAACACATTCTGTAACCACATCATGTAAAGGTCTGTGTGTAGTAGGCAGCAGTGTGAAGCTCTCATTACCATGGCGATCCAAGGGTTCCAGAAAGTGAAGGCCAGCATCATGTGAGCAGCTAGTGTCATAACCACAGCACACATCACCCAGATGACATTCCTCCCGACCTTATCAACCATGAAGCCCAAAATGGGAGAAGCAGGAGCTGAGATGATGTACACAATACTACAAGATAAAAAAAAAGCCTTAATTTACACAAGAAATATTTTCCACTAGCGTATACTGTTATACAGCAAAAATAATAGAGTGATTGTAATTACTGGCTAAAGAGTGCTATATTGCATTGTATTGTATTGAATGATGCACAATTGAATTGAATAGATTTTTTAGCTTTAAAATAAATGCTGAACAAACTGCATTTCACAATTTGACCAATGAACTAAAGTAAAATATATGGACATTATCGTGGTATTGGGTCAATTACCTGTTGACAGCTCTGGCATTGGATGGTGAAAAGTTAAATTTCTCTATAAAGAAAACCCTGCAAAAAGATAGAAGGTGAAATAGCACTATAGACCAATATAAACCAGTATAAACACACAGAGGGGATACAGACTGTGCACCAGGTGTGTCATTATTTACATTACATTTATCTCAGAAGGCCTCCATAGAAAAACTGCACACCGATTTGTGAAACCCTTTCATTGGAGAAACACTGGCTGTCATAGCCTCAATTGGCTTTGATTTTTGTCTCATTTATCAACCCTCATTCATCAATCCTCTCAGCATTTCTGGCTCCCCTTGCCTGCTTTTGTTTTTATCCTTACAATCCATACAAAAAGTTAAATACAACATTACATTTTAAAGGCGGTACATACTCTCACTGGCCACTTTATTAGGTACATCTGTTCAACTTCTAGAAGGCACAGATCGCTCACAAAGAGAATGGCCCCAAAAAAGATAAAAGTGTGCCAGTTCTGTGACCAAACTGCCACGCTAATGCTAAGAGGTCAGATAGCCACTTTATTAGGCATACAGTCTACCTTTTAAAGTGGCCAGTCAGTGTATAAGCACATACAAATGTAATTAACTACTTATGTTAAACAATTAACACAAATTCAGTTCATCAAAAGGCAGTACTCACTGTCCCAGTCCAATGAAGGGGAATATTGCCACATAGTAGCCCACACAAATGATAAATATGAGCCACAGGGAGGCAGGGAAGTCTTTAACGTCCGTCAGCTTAATTACCTCAGCTTAAAGACAAAACAGAGAAATGGGCTCAATATGGTAAAGTAAAATAACCAACCAACAAGTATCTGAATACCAGTGAAAATTAAAAGTGAAAGTAACAGTAATGAAGTCACCAGTCTCGCTCTGCTCCTTGTGGAGGATCCTCTCTGCTCTTTTGTCAAGAAATCCCAAAACCAATGCACATATCAGGGAGAACAGGCACGTGGCAGCAGCTTGATAGAAAATAGAAACATCACTTGTTTAATATGAAGCTTTCCAAATGCCTTTTTTGCAAAATGATGACAGCAGCAAAACTAACAACCACAGACATGATGCACACCTCAGCATACTGAAAACCACATTCTTCATTTTCAAGAAGTGAAAGTTGACTCATGTTGTAGAGCACCTTATTAGCATGTCATCTGAGATCATGTGTTTCAGAATTGAGATACAACCTCAACTCTGTGCTTTTTACATGCCTGGACAGCTCTTATGTTACAGAGAGATCTATTTACCTATCATCAGTGAAGCTCCCAGTGTAACGTGCCCATCAGAGCCAACAGCTTTACCAACTTGAGAGTAAACCCAGCCCATGATGTTCATGTTTACTGTGCTACCCTTAAGTGAAGAGAAAAAAGTAGACATACAGTTAAATTACTTACTTACATTTCTACAGCGCTATAGAATGACATTTTGACGAGGTACGTACCAGTCTGGCCATGCTAAGCTGAAGGCCGAACACTAGATTAAGCTCCTTTCCTTTAAACCAGTTTACTGCATATGCGTTTTGGGCCACAGCCAGGGACTCTCCTCCAATCCTATAAGTGGGGAGAATATATGCTTATGGCTGGCTCAACAAATCTTAGTAGCATAGTACATTATGACTATTGATTATCTGGTTACCCAAAAACAAAACGCCCCATTTCCATTAGCCAGAAGCGATTCACTATAGCTCCAAGTGCAAAGATGACCTGTGCAGGTATAAAGACAGCATTGAAAATTGCATTAAAAATTGAAATGTGATTTAAGGGTTAAAGGCCTACCTGACCAACACAGACAAATAGTGAGAAGATGATCGTCCCCAGTCTAAAACGAAACCAAGAAGCTTAGTTTCTGTTTGTTTTATAATTCTACATGAAAACTACTGAGGTGTGACTTACCGAATGCCAAAGACTCTATCAAGAAGAAACCCTCCAAGAAAGCATAGCACCACATTTGGCCAAGAGTACCAGGCATAGAGCTGCATGAATCCTGCAGTGTTCAAGTCCATATCCTGATGCATAAAAAAAAAAAAGACTCAAAATTTGGCACAGCCATTCAGAGATAGCATATGGATGAGGCTGGATTGTATATGACTTTTTATAGTACGTTCATGTCACATTGTACATTTTTACAGGGGTTGAATCACCTGAAGAACTTGGGTTTGAAGTGCTGCAGGGTTGTCATAGCAGAAATAACTTCCTGAAACACAATATCGTTCTTTACTTGATGATGGCCAGTACACTTTTATTAAACAATTGCATTCTCTCCTGCTTATTGAATATTTACTTTATAACCAAAAGTTCTAGCCATTGCATAGACAAAAAGTTACACGAACTCACCAAATCCCAGGAAGCACATGAAACACAGTACAACGATGCGGTGCAGTAAGTGGCTGGGGTCGCAGATGGCGCGCAGCGGTCTCCCCGGTCCCTCGGCGGGGGGTATGTCAGTAGCCGGGTCCTCATCCTCTTCTCCCAAAAGACCCCGCTGCTCCTCAGAGTCCGCCATGTTCGTTTATTTGGGATTTGCTCCGAGCGGCGAGGTAGACGAAGGCGGTCATATGACCAGCAGTCACGTGATGAGTTTCTCCCGGACGCAGCCAATAGCGAAAAAGAATGGGTGGTTTGACGTAAAGCGCATATATCGGCAAAAAAGTAAGCACATAGAAGCAAAACACCACAGAGAAATATGCTTTCGTTAACCTATAAACAGTCAATGATTGCACTTCATTTTTTAAGAATCATTTGAACGAAACACGATCGTAAGCTTTTCTGGAGTTTGGACACAAGGGGGCCTTAGAGCGTTAGTCCCGACTCTCATGAATGAAATGGATTGAAGTCGGTTTTTAATATTCTGTGCCAAGGTTTGTAGCCGTCTTGTGGCTGACAGAGGGTGGTACAGAAAGAAGACCATATATAAGTATACATGAATCCTATCAGATATAAAGTATTATCCTAGAAGAACACATTATTCTGCTACAAGAAGTTGCAGAGGTAGTTGTGTACTTTATGTGATCACTAATCAGAAACACCCAAAATTGCATCCCATAGCCAATTTGCCAACGCTTACAGTAATAATAACTGATACGGATATTTAATAAATGCAATAATTATTTATATTTACATGGTAGATGTTTATTGCCAATTTAAAGGAAACTGTCATATGAAGATTAGACAGAAGGAAGTTAGAATAACAATTTGAGGATTATAGGAAATGAACTGCATGACTTTGCAAATGTGCAGAAATGCTATCATAAGAGAAAATATGGTGTTAGTCTGTGGCATCAACATTGTTGACATTTCAAATAAAACATACAGGCTAGCATGTGCTGTATTTACAATAACTTATAACAGCTTATATAATATTTACACCCTTATTTGAATTTCTTGTACATTTACAAAATGCTTCATCCTCACTGTCCAGTTTGTGGCATATTGTCCATTTAGAGTCCATTTCTATTGACTATCTGTGACATCTCCAGCTGAGTTGAGGTGAATGTGGCTGAGTCCATGGTTGCTTTATGCAGTGGCTTCTGACGCAGTGTGGCTGTGAATCTTTTCCTGAACATCTTGCAGAGAAATACATAGATGAGTGGGTCTAAACAAACATTGGTGGCCGAAAGCCACAGTGTGGTTTCTTTTGCAATATATAGATCATTTTGTGCCTTGCATTGACTGACAGTATTGCGTGTTTGGGTCAGAGTATATGGAACTCGTGCAAAGTGGAAAGGGGCAAAACAAATAAAAAACACCCCCACAACCACAAAAACTTTTGCCTTGGTTCTGCGACTTGCAGCCTGTGATCTGCACTTTGATGCTTTGTAGGATTCGTAGACCTTTTTACTGATGAATGTGTAGCATACCACCATCACAGCCAGTGTGCCCCAGAAAATCACCTAAACATAAGACATAGTGGTCAATATAAACTAAAGCATTCGTTTGTCAAGAACATTCTTTTAAATTATTTCTATACAAATACCTGACAGAAGTAGTTAAATCCTTCATGCCAAAGCAGACCAGCGTTACTTTTCATGGACGTGCACTTGAGTTTTCCTCCAGAAGGTTTTGGTGGCTTGTCACTTAGAATAACATTGGGCAGCGCTAAAGATAACATCACCACCCAGACACATGCACTGACCACCTGTCCCACTCGCACACGCTGCAGGATGCACTTCCCAAACGGCCTCACTATCTTCAGGTACCGGTCCAGACTGATGAGACCAAGCAGGAGAATGCTGATGTACATAGTGATGTAGAAGAGAACAGCAGAGTACCGGCAATGGAAAGCACGCAGCCGCCACGAGCCCACACCTGCATCACTCAAGACTCTCAGAGGGATGGTCAGTGTCATCAGCAAGTCAGCAACCACCTGGATGTGTGCGATAACAACTTTTAACTATACTCAACATGCACCTAAAGTCATTATACATGGACAATTTTGAGTCTTACCACATTTTTGAGAAATACCACAAATGTTGAGGTGCTGGGGATGCTAAAGAAGATCCAAGCAGCCAAAGAATTTAACCCTAAAGCCACTATGAAAAGGATGCTGTACAGACAGGGGAAAACGACTGCAGTCACACTAGTGTCCCGGACACATTTGATGGACTGGTTGGACAGAGTGGCGTTCATCTGGGGTCGTCAGTTTCAGAAAGAAAAAAAAATATATATATAAATGTAAATTGTACTTCAGACTTAAAAGCTCAGATCTTGTTTATCAGACATGTTGAATTGAAACTGCTAAGAAGTAGAACACTCACACATTACTTTATGTGGTTTTTTAGTTAATTAAGTCTGCACAAGATGTAAACATAGTCTGAATACACACGAAAGAAAACATGTTCTGCATCTGAAATCAGCACTTGCCATTAAAACAGCTTTATGTTTGTTAGTTAATTTAAAAAAAGCTATAGCAACAAGCTAAAAAAAATCAATCAACAATTCCTCTTTTTCTTACCTTCGTGTTGGCTTCTGATATTCAAAGTGTGTGAAGACTGGAAGCAAATAAAAGTACAAGATTTCAAAAATAGGAAGTGTTCCATGTAAGCATTTCCTCTCTCCACTGTAATCTTGCATTAACATTGAAAAAACACAAATAGTTGAGATCTCAGTGGCTGTATCAGCTTTGCACTCTTTAGCTGTTCTCACTTTCTCTTTAAGTGTGTGTGTGTGCGTGTGTGTATGTATGTGTGTGTGAAGCTCTTACAATGGGTGGTCTCTGGAGCTACTGTGTGGCTGTCTTGTCACAATCCCAATGAGTTTGCCAGTCTTCCTCCCGGTGAATGGCTCTTTCCTTCCTTGCTTCCTGCTCCGATTGTCCGGCGAGCGGTTTGTTCGTCTCCGTGCCAGTCCCCCTGCCTCCGCTTGCTGCATATGTCAGTCTGTGAAGTCGATGACAGTCAAACAACCTCTTCTGTTGACCTAGATATATAAATACACTTATCTCTCATCTATTATACCACTGTACAGAAAACCACTATCAGCTTTTTTTGCCACCTGTGAAATACTCTACTCACACCTTATTTAAATCCTACTGCACCTTTGTATTTTTCTTTTTTATTGTACTTTTTATTATAGGTTTATTATATTTTTACAGGCACACACACAACAAAGTTTCAGTCGTGCTGTGTGAACCGTTTTTTTGTCTCTGTGTGGACTAAGCCTAAATCTCACATTGGTAAAAATTGAAAATTTGAAATAGACTAGAAATAGAAATTGTGCCTTTCCTCATTATATGCAATATTTCAATCAAAACTTCATCCACTGGACCATCAGTTTCACATGCTGGCACACTCAATAGAGACCTGTGACTCACTGTATCTAAATCTGACACTGACACTAGGTAAATATAACAATACAATATGGGAACAATGTCTGATTTTTTTTTTTTAACTGTAATATATATAATCTTCCTCTTTTTAATCTGTATCATAAAGCTTTAGACACATCGGCAGACATTGCAAAACACAGGACATTGCCCTTCTGATTCTTTACAGAGCGTGACTTAACAAGAATAATAATTCATAATAATTCATCAATTTTATATAGCACTTTTCACAACTACTCAAAGACGCTTTACATATTTGTATTATTCATTCACTCCACGGTCACACCTGATGATGGTAAGCTACTTATGTAGCCACAGATGCCCTGGGGCACACTGACGGAAGCGTGGCTGCCAGTTTGCGCCTACGGCCCCTCCGACCACCACAGAACACCAATCATACAACCACATTCATTGGCAATGTGGGTTAAGTGTCTTGCCCAGGGACACAACAACAGTGTGCGCTCGGACGGGGGCTCGAACCACCAACCCTCTGGTCGAGGGGCGAGCGTCTACCCCACTGCACCACTGCCGCCCCAGAATACAGCAGTGAACTCGACTCACATACACAAACATATAGCATGTTACAATGACAAGTGCCTCACGTCCCACTTAAGTTAGTGGACAAGCTCAATAACACATCTGACAAAGAGAAAACAGGATCTAAATCTGCTCAAAATCATCTTTATAGAGTTTTAATTAGAAACAACTGGAGCCACGTACAAAAGGCCAATGCTTTCACAACAGTAGTGAAAAACAAGTATGTGGGAACATGATTTTATTAACAAAAGGTCACAAATAATAAGTACTTGGTGATGGTTTTAATTGAAATGTTCTGGAAAGTGGTCAGCACCTGCACGTTGTTTACAGTCAACTTAGGGGGTAGTTCTAATTGCGTTGTACAAATACAATGTTTGCCATTTTGTAAATACAGTACGCCTAATTCACACTGACTGTGGTACAGATACAGAACGGGTGCCTTAGGGGCTCCAGCTGTGGTGCTGTACGTGATCCGGCGATGCGGAAGAAATAGGCAAGGATTCAATTTTTTCCAGACTCCGCATGAGTCTTCACACACACATACAGGCTTCACATACACACACAGGCTTCACATACACACACAGGCTTTACATTCACACACAGGCTTCACATACACACACAGGCTTCACATACACACACAGGCTTCACATACACACACAAGCTTCACATACACATACAGGCTTTACATTCACATACAGGCTTCACATACACACACAGGCTTCACATACACACACAGGCTTCACATACACACACAGGCTTCACATACACACACAGGCTTTACATTCACACACAGGCTTCACATACACACACAGGCTCCACATACAC